>JAODGE020011209.1:0-14746 GCA_027574965.2 Ecitophya simulans
AGTGTTTTTTCTCCCATTATTGGGGAGCTCTTGCGCGCGCGGCACCGCCCTGTACCACGGCTGCCAACTTAACGCCGCACCCGCCTTTTCCCCCTAAATGGCTTGGGGCCAGGCTGGAGCTGGAGACTGACCCGCTCAGCCCTTCGCGAGAGCGAGTGCGCCGCAAACCATACACCATTAAGTCTGTATACCCCCTCACCTTCCAGAGGGTCAAGCCACACAAGAAAACCACTATCAGTGTCTTTATGAGTTAACGTACCCGCAGACTGCGGAGGTAGCGTTTTCCCCGCTAACCGAAGCGAGGCTGCTTGGAAACGTTCTTCTTTTCCTCTCTTCTCTTTTCTTGACGTAGGAAAGGAAAGCTGACGTTACATATAGGAGGTGGCATTTGCTAATCGTGTCTTTCCCTGAATTGCTGCGAGTGCTATTATCCAATATAGCTTCGTTGCAAAATAAGGAATGCTAGCTCGGAGTAGGGCTGCGCGGTCTGTGCAGCCGTCCTGTGTGACACTCGCGCGGCATGTCCATGGCGGTGCTCATCACAAGCGCAAGAACATTGAGCGGCTGGCGCTTCTGGAGATGGTCTTGGAGACACCCGCGCGCCAAAGAGCTGAGCAGCCGCCAGGCTGGCCCCGCACAGGTGCCGAGACCGCGCGCTTCCTGCGCACCGCGCCAGAGCGCGTCGCGGTAGCGAGAGCGCGGGCGTTGCGTGACGTGTCACTCCCACCAACGGACATCCCAATCCGGCCATCTGCGCCGACCTTGACATCCTCGATGCACGGGGGCAGCTGTGCGCCCTCCGTTGTGATCGTCTCACTCCCGCATTTTCTCGCGGAGTGCAAGCGGCTGCGCGTTGAGATGGGCTGTGCACGTTCACAGCCGGAGCGGCTACGCCTGCGTGGAGAGATGCGGACCTTTTGGGCTGCCAATGCGGAGAGCGCGGTGGAGTGTTGCTCCATGCAAGGGCGGGACTTTGGCTTCGTGGCGGAGCACGGTCTGTCCGATGATGCGCTTTACCTTCCACTGCCTTCCATGCAAGTTGCGCTGCGTGCGCTCTCAGCAGAGCGCGTGGTGGCGACGTGCTCATGCGTGGACATGACCCGGGCGCTGCAGTACCTCTCCAGAGAGCTGCACCGGTTGGAGTCCGGCACCGTTACCGCAGTGGCGGAGGCACCACTGCAGGACGGGGCCACGAACTACGTGGAGGGCCGCGCGATCGCCCAGCTCCGTGCAGCACTTACCGATCTCGCAGTGGAGCGTATTGCCTTCTTTTTTATCCTCAATGCCCCGGAGCAACGCCACCGCGCGAGAGATGTTGGCGCGGGCTCGGAAATTGCAGACGAGGACGTGAGGAACGACTATGGAGCGGTCATAGGCTCAGCGGACGACGCCCTCAGTGCGCTCGAGACTCTCTCGATACTCCAAGTGGCGGACACCAGTCCAGTCACCGCGACTGCGCTCGGGCAGCGACTCGCCGTGTGGGAAGCGTCCAGGCATCGCCTGCGCGCTGGTGGCGATGGCTGCGGCAGTGCAGCAACGGCGCCATCAGCACGAGGAAGCTCCGTGGAAAAGCGTGGGGGCTCTGCGTTACAGGCAGCAGCCGCTGCACCGTTGTCACAGGAGTACTTTGTGGGGTATGTATTCGAATTTGTGTTGCAGCTGCGCCACCAGCTCAAATTCACCTCCGTGGTGCAGTGCTTTGCGCTGCTGCGTGTGCTGATGCCACTCATGTGGTCACCGTACACGCGCGACGCAGGTGAGACCAGGACGTCGTCCGTGAGGGCTCAGCAAGATGGGCTGGCTCGCCTAACCTGGGGGCTCGCGAAAACCCTACGAAGTCGTGATTCGCGATTTACCAATCCATATCACTTTCTGAAAATCACCACCACACTGGCCAGGCTCCCCGCATTTGCGCTGTCGCCTCCCCCGTCCTCCGAGCGGGGCCGTCACCGACCAAAGTCCGACCAGCCGAGAACGGAGCTGCGGAGGCTGCAGCTGCCGGAGCACGTGGACTACACGCGTCGCACAGCGCGGGCAGTGGACATGGAGGCAGAGGAGTTCTGGCGCTACGTGGTGTCGAAAGCCTGCATCTTCGTGCCCAACTTACCCCTGAAGCACCGTCGCATGGTGTGCTGGTCGCTGCACGTCGCCCTTCGCGAGAAGCGGGCTCACTTACTGGCTGGAGCGCAGAGTGTCGCAAAGGCGACTTCTTCCTCGGCGCGAACACAGAATAAGCGTCAGGTTGGCACCATTGTTGAAATGGACAGCAGCCCGGATGATGTGCTTCTCCCTCTTGTGGAGGAGATGGCATCCTATGTGGAGAACTTTGATGCCAGCGTCGCTGCTGGGGCACCACGGCGGGATAGGCCCAAGTCAGGAATGCAGTCACCGATGCTGCGCTCCGGTTTCCAGGAGAACGCCCGCAGGCGCCCCAAAAAACAGCGGAGCGTTGGTCACACAGGGGTGTTTGAGTAGCCAACGAGCGTGTGCACGGAACGAGGGCCGCCCCCACACACCTCTTCAACCTCTTCCTCTGCCCTTTACTGCAAGGAAGCGGTGCGAGGCCACTCTCCTCTCTCACAACTTCACATACCACTCTTCTTGACACACCTCACACACACATACACACACAAACACACACGAGAAAAAACGCGAAAACTAACGTCATGGAGGGGCCGGTGATTCCGCGTAAGGACCGTTATTCATGGAGACCGCGCACGATTGGTATTGAGATACTATTTCATTTCTTTGTGCCGACTGCATATTGTGTTGATTTCTCTCTCCAATACTTTTGTCTCCTCTCTCATCCCCTCCCCACTCACCGAAAGAGAAAAGATAGTTTCACTAACTCTCTTTTTTTACAAAGTAGCATAGTGGGTGCTAACACAGTATCAGTTCACCCGTATTACACACCCACGGAACGTCAACAACCGCAGTGACGAAAACTGGAAACCTGCTGTTAGTATATTCATAGTGGGCGACAGGAAGGAACGACCGAAACAGCAACAGCAACTCCTCCCCCCTACACACACACGAAGCAGTGATGCGCAGGTTCGCAGGACATCTCGGAGGGACGGCGCGGCATTCGTGCATGTCACCAGTGGCTGTGACCTCCGCAGTAGCGGTGCGTGAAGTGCACAGCGTAGTTGGCTTTATTGGTTCGCTGGCAATGTGCGGTGGGTGCATGCTCTGCTTCGGCTCTTGGGCAAACAACTACTGCAACGTGAAGAAGTATGGACGCTGGCGCTTTCGTAATAGCATCGACGACGTGATTATGGTCTCCGACTTCCGCGGCGCGCGATACTTTGGTGCATTCCTGGGTTTCCTCTTCTGGTGGTTTGTAGTAGGTCCAAAGAAGTATCGCTGGGGCAGCAATCTCGAGGAGGTGCCAGGGAACACCCGTTTCGGTCCATTTTAAGCCCCTCTAGTTCCTCCTCTGCTTCTTTCCTCTGAACATCTACGTGTGCTGGTATGGATGGATTGTGAGTGAGAAGATATATATATATATATATATATATTAGTAGCGTTAGGAATAGTAGGTCATGATAGTAGCTCTAGCAGTAGTGTACCCCCCCCCCTCCCCCAAATGTGTTGTGCACCAGTTCCGCTCTCTCCACGCAGCGTAGCCTTACTTGAGAATGGTGAGACGGGGGAATGAAAGCAGCGAGGAGCAAGCAGAAATACAACAAAAAAGAACACAATTAGATGAGTGAACAAGGGGAGGGACGAGGGAGAGGTTTTCCCCCCGCCCCGCCTTTTTGTCACTCCGTCTCTGTACTTCCGCGCCTCGCTGAACATCTCACTGGGTAGATGTATAACCACCATACGCAGTCTCGCTTGCTTCTTTTGTTGTTGTTGTTACTATTGGTGTCACCATTATTATTATCCATGCGCACACACACAAATATACGCACACATGCATATGTGTATTTGCGGTCACCACAGTAGTTAACGTGGCAGCGCCCCCCCCCCTGCTCAGAAGCTTACCCTGAATCTATTATTCTCTTCGTATGTTAGTGACCACTGGCTCGCGACAAATTACCACTCTACCGTTTAAATCGATTTGCCTACTATTTTCTTTTGTTATATATGTTATGTTGCCCTCATGTGCACACACACACACAACACTCTTCCTAGATACCCTTAGCCGACCTCAGGTACTGCTATACGCACATAGGCACAACACGCAGGGCCTCTGCTGTTTGCTCTGTCCCTCTCCTTTCCCTTGGCAGTATTGTACGCATATTGCTTTCTTGTCCGCTCCTCTACTTTCGCACGCCAGAACAATGGCCCAGCCAGCGAAGCCCGAGAGCCAGCTCACTGAGCAGGAGATCCAGCGCCAGCGTATCAACTACCGTCTTAACGACATGCGTATGCAGCCCATCAAGCAGCTCCCGATGACGGTTTTTATGATGTGGATGGTGGGTAATGAGGTGAGCATTTTCTCTATCATGTTTGTTGGCATGGCTGTGGTGAACCCGATCCAGGGCATCCTCAACGCAAACAAGGTGTTTGCCAACTTTGAGGAGGACGCTCTGGAGGATAGGCAGATTCGATCCGCGGTGAATCAGTCCAAGTGGATTTACGCAGGGTGCTGCCTTGTAGCCTTCTTGGTAGCGCTGGTGAAGCTGAGCTGGATGGGGCTGCTGCCCGTGAACTCCATGGACTGGATGGTCACAGAGCCACCTACGTACAAGGAAAAGAGCTTCGGCGTATTTATGAAGTAGTAAACGCGAAGAGGCGCCTTACCCCTCGACACACACACACACACACACTTGTGCGCACATATACATCCCCATATGTGCAATGGTATTTGGCAAACTGTCGCTTCTTTGGTAACGGATATCTACAATAATCGAAATATCACTGAGAATAAAAAAAATGATAATAATATGTGTGGCCATGGAAAGTGTGTGGTGCGCACATATGGGAGGGAGGGGGGGGGGAGCACTACCCACGTGCAGGCGGCTGGGTGTAACAAGTCAGTGCTGCGCACCCCCTCCCCTCTTTCCTCTCTTTCCTCTCTTCCAAAACACTGGTGACAACATGAATGAGCAATGCTCTGTTATACCTCCCTGTATCTCTGGTTCAAACAGGTGAGTGTTACCGCTAGCACTGCATCTTGTCCCTCTCGTTTTTCCTCCCTCTTTAGCGCACGGGTGCAGACAGTTGCGTTCTTGCGCGTGCACGGCACACTAAATATATATTTATAGAATAGATAGTACACGTCCAGCGAGACGTTGAGGTGTACTGGAGCTGCTTGTGTGGCTAACAGCTGGTAATTTTAGTGAATCATGCGGAGAACACTTTGTGCTCTCCTCGCTGGTGGAGGAGCAGGAAGTACCAGCGCAGCCACACCTAACGCCGTTGTCCACCGCCACCGCACCCGTGACATCACCTTAAGCATTCCGAGCAAAGACAACCTCTTGCGTATTAGCTTCTGCAGCACCGCCACTCTGCTCAAGGAGACGATCAAGCGACATAACCTACTAGTGAGCACAGGTGCTCACGTGCCCTTCATGCAGCTGGTAGGAACCCATCTAACCTTTACCAATCTGCTGGCATCCTCGCTGGATGGTGAGGAGCGCATTGAGAGTCGCTTCACCGCGGACGAGGCTACCATCCTCGTCGACGCGGCGGCGCTCGGCGAATGCCGGTGCTCTGTGCGCCCGCAGCACAACGCCCAGCTAATTGACGAGGGTCTGCTCCCTTTCCCACTCAAGGTGGATCGCATTTTGTACAACCAAGCAAAGCCCTTCTCGTCTGTTGTGAACGCCAGCTTAGCGGAGATCGCTGCCGCCGCGGCTGAGGAGTGTTCTCAGAGCGACAGCGCACCCGCGACGGCTGGTGAGTCGGAGGGGCCACCATACGGGTTGAGCCTCGTCCGCACCGACCCAGACTCTCTTGCTCACTACTTCACTTACAACACGACCCTGCACGGATACAATTACTTCCGCAAGTCCGATGGGGTTGTGCCAGCGCTGTGGCTGGACACCGAGATGACCGCCAGTGTGCTCGCCGAATACGGGCTGGTGAGCAGCGCTGGCGACGCTCTGCCCGTCCCCTCTGAGGAGCGTGCAGCAGCAGACTACGCTGTGCAGCTGGACGCGGCTCTGCAAGGCGTCGTTGGCCACTCGCTCGGAGCGGTGGTGGTCCCTCTGGCCGCCAGCAGTCTCGTGGAGCAGTGGGTGTGGCGGCTACAGCAAGCACTAGTGTCCGCCTCTGCCGCCCCCGAGCGTTCAGTGGCGGCGGCCTTTAGGGCACTCTACAAACGCATCCACAGCGAGCATGTGGGGTGCCAGTATGTACTGAGCTTCATGACCGGCGATTACGAGGGCGCGCACGCGGTGGCGACGGTGGCGCGGCAGTACACGCAGGAGCCCAGCGCAGCTGCTGCAGTGGTGGACCCACTGCGGCAGCAACTGGGCATAGCTGATTTCTTCATCCCTCTTGCGGCAGCGAGTGAGGCTCGGCGCACCTCTGTTGATTACTTCTGTCGCTGCAGTGTGGCGGACCTTCTGGGATCAGTCGTGACCGCGCCGGAGGAGGTGGTGCAGCTGGTGCAAGAGTCGATGGGGATGCGGTGCACGCATTGCGCCCAAACACATTCAATTAGCGAGGCGGAGTGGGAGCGCTTTATGCAATTGCGTGCCAAGCACTTGAAGAGTTGACCTGGAAGGGGACATCAAAAGAAAAGTGAGAGAAGAAGCAGGTCGTTCTTGTCCTTGTGAAGGTAAAGCATGTCTGAAGAGGGAGGGGGGGGGGATGGGCACATCCAAGCACGTACTTTTGTTATTCACCGCGTGTCTCTGTATATCACTGGCGCGGCTGTGCTACCTACAGTAGCGTCACAGAGAGAGAAAGAGACCAACAGTGGTGGAAACAGTATGAACACAGATTGGGGGGATGATAGCAGCTAGTGCCATCTCTGGAATTACCACCTGGGCGTGGGAATGCACGACGATGCGCGATCCGGGTGGATGCTGCTTTCTTGACGTTTACCTTGCATTATCCCTTGCTGTTTCTACGCATAAAGCCAAAGATAAAAAAAGGTGTATCTAAGAGACTCTATCCTCACTCTCTCTCCCTCTTTAGGAGAAAATAACTTGTGCGTGCGTGCGTGCGTGCGTGTGTGTCTGTGTGAACGAATCTAGTGACTTTTGCATCCACACATGTCCATTTCCCCACCCTCAGCGCAGGAGCAACAGTGCATAGATGAGCTGAGAAAGAAGTTTCCAGCATCACAGCTGAACCCGGAGGATTCGGACTTCCTCGATGGCAATACGTACCTGCGCTTTGCACGCGCACGAGATGGCAACGTTGAGAAGGCCTCTGCGATGCTAGAGGCGGCACTTGCATGGCGTAAGGAATACAAACCCTACGCCATCACAGAGGCGGACGTGCAGACTGCAATGAAGCAAATGACGATGAACTGTGGCGGGACATGTAAGCTGGGACGCCCCATCATCATCATGACTCTTGGCGTCCCCAACGAGTGCTCTGTGGAGGACCGCACGCGGCAGCTCATTTACATCCTGGAGATCACCCAGAAGAGACACTACGACAGCATCACCTGGATCATTGACTTTGGAGAGATGGGAAAGAGCAAGAAGGATTCCCGCAGCCGCGAGGCTCGGAAGGCGACGATGAAGGTAATGCAAGACAACTACCCAGAGAGGCTTGGGTCGATGATCCTGTACCACCCTCCCTGGTACGTGCGCATGCTCATTGGCGTGGTGAAGGCCTTCATGGACGCCCGCACTGCGGAGAAGATATACATGGGTGGCAGCAAACTTGAAGATCTGGAGAAATTTGCCTCTGCTGATCAGTTGCCTGCGTTCATGGGCGGATCGATGAAAGCTGGGAGTATCGCTAATCTGGAGGGTCTGCCAGTAATTGATGGAGTGACTGCAACCAACTGAGAGAACACTCAGCGGATCGAGCTGCGTATTCAGGAGCCCAGGTGGTGAAACGGGGTGCCACTACGCGGATGAATTATGGAAGATGAGGGGAGAGAGGAGGAGGAGGGGGTGGGGGTTATTTGCTTGTAGAATCAGTGACCACCGCATTCTCCCCAATTACCATCACCTACATTTGTGAGGTTTCCTTCTATTCACTCTCTCTCTTTTGAATTATATTATTTTTACCTCTTTTTGCGGTGGCGGCCTTGGAGAGTGTCGCAAAAGGAGGGCGCTCGACAACTATCTCGCTCAACAAAAACTATTAACATTTAATACCAACTGTGAAGTGCGTAACATCCTTTTTCCTCCTCCGCGAATCAACGTCTATATCGTTATCAAGTAGAGGGGGCCGTGCTCAGGTGCAGTGACAAGCAAGTATGAGCAATCCTGCTTGGGCATAACAACTTTACTTGTGAAGAAGAGCAGAATATATACTAAAAAGAGAAACTGTGAATTCACTGTGTTGTTTTTCTTCTATGTTGTTATCGCCACTTCTTCCTCTAAGTGATCGTACTATTGACGTCTGTGACTGCATATAATTCTATCGTATTACGAATTTGCAGAGGATAAATGTGTGTGCGTATCATTTGCTCGACAATGTCTCACCTGCACACAACACATGTCGTGCTGTCTTTCGCATTGCTAGCAATAATTCAATCAGGCGTCTCTTTCCCTCTTCTTTTTTCCCCTTTTGTCTCATCTTTCATCGATTCCTACTTTTTTTAAGCGCCATCATTACAGTGCATCTCCCCCGCCGTACCATTGTCACGTCTCTGCGATACAGGAAAGTGAACGTAAGAGGTGTGACGAAGGAAAGGATCTGCCTCATCCTCTGGCTACTGTCGCTGGCTGCCACATTTTAACCGTCCAATATATTTAGAATAGCCTAAATGGCGAAGAAGGGAAAGCGCGTGCAGGAAGAGACTCAGGCAGATGTGACCAACTACGACGAGCCCCACATCGTTGCCGCTCGCTCGGTGCTGGAACGGTGGGTGCTGCGCACAAAGGCGACCAGCCAAAACCTGACGGACGTGCAGCAAATCATACGCTTTCTGACCACACACATCGGCACCCATCAAAAGGAGCTCGCCGAGGTGAAGGCGGAGGCACAGCTCTTAGCCGCCCTTCGAGTGGACGAGCTCCTCAGCCGCCGCGAGGCTGCCCACCAGACCCCCCCGCCGTCACGCGAAAAGGGAAGCAGAAAGGGTGGAAAGGGCAGCCGCCCGGACAGCGGCTCCAATAAGAAGAAGGAGGCCCCACCTGCTGCCGCCGCGACCCAGTCCACTGACCCGGGGCCCGCCACTACACTCGAGGCAGCAGTGAAGCAGCTCACCGAGGACAAGAAGCGGCAGCGTGCTATGCTCGCGCTCACTAACCTCTTCCACTCCAATGCGCGCGCTGCCCCACCTCCGGCTGCATCAGAACCACCACCACCGCCAGCTGAGAGTTCGCCTCCACCCGATCCTGGCACGCCAAGCACCCGCTGTGGGAGCCCAGCTCCGAAGTCACCGTCGTCGCCCACGGCGGCTGAGAGAGTCGGTGCCACGTCGCCCGGGCGGCGCGCACCACAGGAGAGCTCCGCCAACACGCAGAAGACCAGCATGCTGAGCGATGTGCGGCGACCACGTGAAGTGGCCCCGGTCCTATGGGAGGAGATGGGGAAACTACGGTTGCGGCGCATGCAGCTGGAGGAGGGCATCGAAAGTCGCTCCGTGGAGATCCACTCCCAGCTGAAGCGGTTCGAGCTACTTCAGGAGAGTGGTGCACTGGCTGCATATGCGGTGGATGCTGCGCAGAGCGACGTGAAAAAGATGATTGCGCTTTATGGGACTGCCGCTGCAGTTAAAGCTACAAAAGGGTAGGCTGTCCCCACGTGAGGTGTGTGTGTGTGTGTATCTGTGAGTAGGCTCAGGTGGGTGTGGTTGCATTATCCCAAACAAATCGATGTAACAAATTACAGTAACTGCGCTAACAGCGTCAGTACGTTGCGAATGCATATATATATACGGTAAGGAATTCTTTCTATGAGCAACACTGTTCATCTTGCAATGCAATATGCGAAAGCGAAAAGGTGAAGCAGGAACTTCTCACTGTGCGCTACTTGAATTTTTGCGGCACAGATGGAACTACGTTACGACCTCAGAAGCAGACACGCTGTGCCATCATTTCCTCGTTTATACACACAAACACACACATGCAGACATACTTACTCTCTTGCTCCTTCAGTCATTGCGCTGTTTTCTTTGCTACTTTCTCTCTCTCCTGTGGGCGCTTGTGCAACCCGCACAAGCGTTTTTGATTGCACTCAGCGATCTCGCTTCTCGTTATTGTAGCCGCGTATCTTTTATTATTATTATTATTATTGCACTCCAGTGAGTAGCGACGTGTCGCGATACGGCGAGGGAGGCCACCAGATTTCTCAGAGGGTGGTGCAATTAGGCGTAGACACCTATACGCTGACTCCTCCGTCAGTGTCCTTTGGGATACCCTTTTTCTCTCCCTTCTTTTTGGCGGTGTTTTCTCTTTTTTTAGCGCACTGTCTGAATTCCCAGCATGGGTGGATCGCTCTCTCGCCAGGAGGAGTTGTTCGTCTCCCTCAAGTGGGCTGAGCTGCTGGACGATGCGGTGCAGCGCGACATGGAGGTTGCAATGGATGCCACTGAGGATGATGAGGTCCAAAGCGATGCCTGCAAGAAGGCTATGCAGAAGAGGAACGACAGCGGCTTCACTTTATCCCTGGTGGAGTGGCAGGCCTTCCTCACCATTCTTGAGAATAAGGACGTGGACAGCATGAGTGCCGCGCCATCCCAGTTGTGCAGTCAGATGACGATACGACAGCTTCAGTGTCCCGTGGTGGTGCTGATGGTGCATGCCTGCAGTTGGTGGCGCAAGGCTATCGACACCGATACCTTCCGGCAGAGACTGCGGTCGCTGACAGATCTGATGCAGAGGCAGCGCATGCCTGCACCATTAGCAAAGACAGAGAAGGATAGTGAGTCCGACGACGATGAGTCCTCCAACTCCGATGTGTTCCACGATGCAGTAGATGATGATTCTGACGCAGGAGAGAGTGGCATGCGAGAGGGCAAAAGGAAGAGGCTAATCCGTTCCGTCAAGCAGGGCTTCACCAAACTTCGCGGCTCTCGTGGGGCTGTGGTGTTCGAAGAGGAGATGCGTCACCTCATAATATTATACAATTCCGTCGTTAACGATCACGACACACCCGACGCGGCATGGGTGATGCGGGAGTGCGCAAACTCCTTCGACGTGCTCGCCAGCCATAACTCGGCGTCTCGAGGCCGGCCGGTGCTGCAGGTGGCAGTGCGGTTGTTGCTGGCGGTATTCTCCGTTGTGACGCCCACGTGCGCCTTTGTGGAGCGCGGGGTCGAGCAGCTCCAGAGCCTTGAGCAGACAATGACCACTGCAAAGCGAAGCGGCAGTGACAGCCGTCAGCGATCCACGACAGGCATCGGGGAGGAGGGGGCTACTGCGGGGCCTGTGGCGACGCAGTGGCTTATCGTGCGCCAGCTAGAGACGGCGTTGGTGAGGCGCCAGTATGAACTGGATGCCAAGCAATGCCTCGGCAGCGAGGGGCGGCACGTCTTCCAGTCGATGCGTGACATCCATGATGCTCGCAGACAGATAGCAGGCGGTAAGCCGCTCAGCGAGATGACCCCAAAGGGGCGGTGGATGACAGCACGCGCTCAGTACGTTGGCCAGGAACACATCTGGGATTCTATACAGACACACTTTCTCTCCGCCGATGTTTTTGATATAGAAAAGCCGACCGTCATTGTGCTGTTTGGGCCATCGGGGTATGGAAAGTCCGAGATGGCGAAGCGCATCGCGAGCGCCATTCATGGATGCCCAGTGGGGGAGCTGGAGGCATCTGGGAAGCTGGTCCACCTGCACATGCCCTCGTTCTGCACGCGTGACAGCATCTATTCTCTCGTGGACCCACCCGCCGCACATATTGGGGATGGTATCCTGCTCAGCGCACTGCTGAAGGAGCCGGACGCGGTGGTGGTGTTGGATGAGTTCGAGAAGAGCACCGCAGAGGCCATCCAGAACTTGTGGCTCTCTGCTTTTCAGAAGAATGGAACACTACGCTCATTGAAGAATGCGTCGCGGTGTGTGTCGACAGTGCGGACCACCTTTATCCTTACCTGCAACATCGCTGCGGGGCTGATCAATTCCCAAGCGGAGCGATACTTGGCCTCCTCCCCAGAGGAGCAGCGGGCCATGCGCGGTCAGTATGAGACCCAGTGCAAAGACACCTGCCGCAAGTCGCTCAGCGACCCATTCGTGAACCGTGTGGATTACTTCCACCCCTTTGTGCCCTACACGCGGACCCAGCGCGAGCAGTTCGTGATGATCCAGGCGGAGCGGCTGCTCTCGGTACAGGCGGCCAAGGGACGGCGCATCCTCGTTTCCCCGCGCTACATCATGGAGACGGCCGGCCACCTCCAGTCGTTTCACTCCAACGCGGTGGAGGAGGTGCTGCGCCAGCTCATCGTGAGAATGGCGCAGCATCATCTCAGCTATGCGGTCCTCACGGTGGAGATGCGCACCTCTGCGGCGAGGCCGGTAAGGTACGTTGTTCTTCCCGCCTACGAAGCGGAGATCGGGGAGCTGGCCGCGGACGACAGTGTGGTTGCCTGGGGTGCCATCCCTGGCGGCCGTGAGTCGTTGGAGAGGTGGGAGGCAATGTTCCCCAAGGAAGGCGCAACCATTGGTACCGATGCGGAGACTGCAGACGAGGCGAATGGACAGCAAGAGCCACAGGTGGAGCCGGAGAAGCAAGCGCAGTCGTATCCACCTGCCGCACCAGCCACCAGCGTAGATACATCGGCGGCTCCTCGCGAATACTCTGGCAAGCACGCTGTGGAGCGTGAGCTGATGCTGCAGACCGAACTGGACAAGCAAACCGCAAAACAGCTAGAGTTGGAGAAAGAGGTGGAGAGGCTTCTGGCGAAGGAGCAGGAAAGGGAGCACGAGACGGAGCAGGCAAAAAACCGTGTGCTGGTGCTGCAGACCAAGCTGGAGATGCACACTGCAGAGAAGGAGAAGCTCAAGTCTGAGAATCAGACGATGGTGCTTTCCTGTACTGATAAAGTTCGGGAGTTTGAGAGGGAGCTCGAGACACAGACGCTGCAGAAGAAGCGTTTGGAGAAGGAGGTGGAGAGGCTACTGGAAACGGAGCTACAAATGAAGCGAGACACGGAGCAGGTAATGTGCACGAGGAAGCAACTCGATGAAGAGAAGGAGATGGAGCAGGAGACCACAAAGGAGTTGGTGAAGGAGGTGGACAGGCTTCGAGAAACGATCACGCTGAAGGACAAGGAGATCGCGTACCTGAAGGAGAAGGTGTTAGTACTCCAGAAGGCCCTAGCAGTGGTTCTCTCTGTGTTACTCTGCACTCTGATTGTGACGTCCATGTTCATCGGTGTGAAGCTGACTCTGCTCCTGGCGTTCTTCACGTTTGCTCTGATGTTTTTTGTGCTGAATATTCCACTGAGTGTCTTGGTGGATGCCGTAAAGGGATTGTACAACTTCCTGGGCCCTTTTCATAGCGCCATTGTGGCTGGGGGCCTGGCTCTCTGGCTTAGCAGTGCCTGGCAGATGCGCGGAGCAGTGCCGTGTTGGAGTTAAAAAAGTGCGTACACATCTTGGCTTTGCTGTGCTGCTTCGTTGTCCTCCCCCCTATTATTTGTCATTAATTGTGACTGGACTCCACGCATTATCGACCCTACCGCTATGATCGCATCCCGCTTTCAGTTCCATCCAGGGCTCCGATAGCCCACTTGCTATTATTCTCTGTAAAGCATACACATCTACACACACAAAAAAAAATATATATTCTTTCGCTTCCCTCATCAGAGAGAGAGTCATCACTATCATGCACTATTACGAGCTGCTATTGCTGAGTGATGGTGGCAGAGATGAAAGTCACTGATGGGATTACTCATAAATGAGAGAGAGAGCTATTGACTGGCGCCTCATCTACGACAAAAAAAGTAAAAATAAACCAAGCCTCTCTTCCCCCCCCCCTTATTCGCCCCTGGGCGGTATGCCTTCCCAGGATACCAATTTTATTAATAAAAGAGATACACCGCCCTGTGCTTACCGGGGTAAAATCCCAGTGGCCTCTTTATTATAAGTGCAACTGTAAAGAAAGTCAAATTAGTGTTCTGATGATCGGTTTATTCATTTTTCCGCATCTCCTCTTAACGCTTTCTTTTATAATCATTTTTATTTTTCTTTTGCTCTTCTTAAAGCGCCGTTGAATATACGCATAAGTGGAGCTTTAAAAAAAAGCACATAGACAATAGCGTTCTTCAGTTGGTTGTCCGTGGGTGTGGGTGTGTACTTATTCAACCCTCCCCCAACCACACATATATACAGACACACATTGTTCTACCCTTTTTTTTTCTAGACTACTCTTTTATACGCTTTCTATTGCTCCTGTTTTTCTCCGGCTTCCGTCTGCGCTATTTCACACACACGCACACGCGAAAAAAAAAGAAAAGAACGTGATTGTGGCACAGCATGGATGACGGTGGCCACGTTGGTGACGACGACACGGCGATGCCGCAGTATAAAGTGGTACTAATTGGGAGCAGTGCTGTGGGGAAGACGTCATTAATCCGCCACTACCGCACTGATCATACCACCTTTGACACTGCCTACAAGCAGACACTTGGGGTCGACTTTTACTCTAGACATGCAACCATCCCAAACTACCCAGTACCTGTGGCCTTGCAGATATGGGATATCGGAGGCCA
>JAODGE020011213.1:0-25274 GCA_027574965.2 Ecitophya simulans
CCCCCCCCCCCCCCCTCCTACAGCACATAAAGCGACAGCTGAAGCGCGCAGCTGCCCAATCAGTTTTGGGACAGTAAGGTGAAGATCAGCACGTGCGTTAGAGGCAGAGGAAGTGGAGGGGGTGTAATGAATATTCATCCTGCAAACAAAACAAAGGTAACTGCAGGCCGGTATGAACACCCCGCTGCAGTGCTCCGCGGAAAGTCTGCCATCTGGCTAGTAGCACACACACACACACACATCGCCCATGCTCGGGGTCTCTCGCTCCCCCTCCCCCCCCCGCACCTCCCACTTCCTCTATGCTGGACTGCTGAAGTAACCACATTGATTACCTGCGCTGTTGCTGCATGGAGAAGCGATCGAGGGAGCCCCACATGCCATCCGTTGTGCCGGCCTGCGCGTTGGCTTGTGGTTGCTGCGGCATTGTGAAAGGGTCAGGGGTGGTGGTGGGAGCCTGTCCCCACTGGCTGCCCTGCTGCTGTGGTAGCGACTGTTGGGGCCATGCGTTGGTTTGCGGCTGTGCCCAGGGGTCTGAGTTCGCGTTGGGCTGTTGTTGAGGGGGAGGCTGATTCCACTGTTGCTGCTGCTGGGGCTGGCTCCACTGCTGCTGAGCCTGCTGTGGCTGTGCCCATGCGTCTGCTGATGGCTGCTGCTGCTGAGGCTGCTGCGGTTGTGCCCACTGCTGCTGGGGCTGATTCCACTGTTGCTGCTGAGGCTGCTGCGGTGCCTGACTCCACTGGCCGGAGCCCATCGCAGATGGCGCGCTAGGCCGCTGCTGCTGTGGCTGATTCCATTGCTGCTGCTGCTGTGCACGGTTGTCTAGGAACGTGTCGAAGGGGTCGACGGTGGTGGGCTGCGCGGACGAGCCTGCGAGCGGCGCGCTCACTGGGGCGAGGGAAAACAAATCATCCAAAAAGTTGGTCTGCTGCGGGGTTGGGACCGAGGGTACAGCCGGTGCGACTGCCTCCGTCTTGGCTGGAGCTGGGGCCGACGGAGGAGGGACACTGTCTGAGCGCAGCATGGGCAACTCCCGGCCTTCCCTGCGGGCCCGGGTCTCCTCCTCTGCCTGCAGCCGGCGAGCCAACTCCTCATCGGCGCTGGCGGCGCTGCGGTTGTACCTCTCCGGCTCCGCCTTCTTAGCCTGGCGTGCGTACATCGCCTCCAGCTCACTCACAGAGACCCCAGTAGCGCGCTCCTCATCGCGCTGCATGCAGAGCGCCATCTCCATGTCATATCGCTCCTGCTCCTCCTTGGTGCGCGGTACCGTTGGGTTGACGGAGGGGCCGCGATACACATCGTAGGGCGGCGACCTGGTGGCCCCGCTGCGGGCGCCATGGCAATACTCCCTGGGGTAGCTGGAGCCGCTGTACCCACCGTAGCGCGAGTCGTTGCCGTAGCCCCGCGGACCCCCGCCGTCGCACGAGTTGCGTGCCAGTTTGGCCTTCGTCTGAGCGGCCTTCTGCCTCTCCTCGCGGAGCAGCAAGCCATCGCTCATAAGGTCAGCCAGGTTCTTTGCCCGCTCACGCACCGACACGCCATGGTCAATGCCCTTTGGGTTTGTGTAGTAAAAACTCTGTGCGATGGTTCGCAGAGTGGGTACCACGGAGCATAACTCCGGCAGGTATGGGTCCCCACAGTTGCGCACGAGGTAATCCAGCACCAGGAGGGATTTATAGCATGCCCTCCACGACTTGTCACGGTTCTTGAGACGCCAACGGAGCTCCTCCATGATGCTCGTTGCACCACGGGGAAAGGCGCGACAGATCTCCTCCATCTGCTGTCCAGTGGGGCCCCACTTCTCCTCGTTAGTGGCTTCATGCACTAGCACCACCATATCATTCCCCGTCGCCTTTACGCGCGCCCACTCCTTCGCTGACCATAACTGCTGTGTGATATTCATAAGTGTTGGGGTCTGCTTGTCAACACAGGAATTGGTTCTATCTGCCTCTTATATATATATATATATATATATATGTATATATTGCGGTGGCTGCCGATATCGGTATTTTATTTTTGTGTGTGTGTATTTCTTCTCTCCGCTCCCGCTTGGGTGGGTGGTTGTATGAACGTATCTGCACGTTTTACACCTGTGGTGCCGCGGTGGCGGTGTGGTACAACTACAGAGAGGAGGGGCGACAGGTAAGCGGGGGAGGTGGGGGTGGGTGGGAGAGGACGATGAAGAAGAAGAGGAACAGGCGCGCAAATTTTTAAAAAAGGCAGACGGCAAGCATACCACCGTGGGTGGGGTCGAGGATTATGATGGTGATGGTGTCCTTTGAGGACCCAAGGTGGGAAAGAGCAGGTGACGCGCCCGTAGCCAGGCATGAGATGGAGAAAAATAATAAAAAAAGAGTGAGGCTGACAGTCTGGGAGTTAACGTAACGGAGTCAGGGAGGTGCGCACAACTGGTGCAGCACCAAATAGTAACGTCACCGCGCTGATCACGTGCGCCGCACAGTAAGAGTGGGCAGGGTATAGCATGGCTGCCGCTCCCTTCATATGGAAACGCCCGCATTCCCATGGCAACCACCTCCGCCCCTGCTGCTCTCTTTTTCTCCTTTTTTCCCCCTGCCTCCCTTTTTTGTTTTTCTCCCTTTGGTCTCTCTGAGACGCATACACTACAGATATAGTCAGATGACTCTGTGCCCACATAAACGCAATGTTTGGAAGCCTCCTCTACCACACACACACACACAATCCTGGGGAGAGGTAGAGGTACCACGGTGTGCCCATGCAACACACGACATGAATCAACAAAAGTAAGTTCTGTATAGGAACAGCACGAAACTCACTGTAGCAAAAGAGCATATATATATATATATATATATATATATAACCACACAGAAAGTGCTTCGACAGGGAAAAACACTAGAGATTGATGTCAACTAGCACAAGAGAGCTACAAAAAAATATATAGGGAAAATATAATCTTTGCACAGATGCTTCAAGCAATATCAACAACAACAATCACTGCTCATTCTGGTGCACACATATGGACGCAATAAATAAGCAAATAAAGGTAGTGATGACGCCATTCACCAGAGTGCAGCGTGCGAGAAATATGTTGTGCCCTCGCACATACTAGTGAACTCACTCTGAAAAGGGGTAACAATAGCAAAAAAACAAATAACAAAAAAGTGAATAGACTGTGTTGCCGTCTGAGTATCCGCTTAAGTGCACTTCCCAATCCTGCAATTTCGTGCTTACTAATTCCAGCCCACAAGTGTCGGCAGGTATTACCAGTAAGGTTACGATGCGGGAGGATCAGAAGAATGGAGCACAACGGAGCTGGAGACAAACATATGGGTACATATGTTGATACCGGCCTCATCATAATATATAACATCAATGTAACAATTATGAAGCGAAAGTAAATCATGCTCAGTGTAGAATGCGTGCACACGTACGTTCATACACATGTATGTGAATGCCCTGAACATGTCAATTGACAGCAGTCTCAACAGCACAGCTTCCGCAGTAGAAGAAAATGATCAATAATTTAAAACATAGGAGCAGCACTACTCTCAAAAATGTGACTGCATAAAGTCACATCTTTTATATAGTTTTCGCTCTCATGCGCCCACGCGCAACATATGCCTGTGAACAATAACAAGTTCCATTTACCTGATAGCGAAAGATAACGAGAGAGGGGGGTGGGGGGAAAAAGAAGGGGAGGGGGAGTGATAACAAACAAATCCAACGCCCGCACACACACATACACTGATCCGGAAGACGTCACCCGTGGTGATGTACTCCCTGTCACATACCGAACGTTGAAGAAATCACATGCGCGAATCGGAGTTACCAAATGTGATACATCTATTTCTGTGATCAAACATACGCAAAGGGGAACGATGAATCCACAGCACTTGTAGACGGCGTCACCTTTCACCTTTTTCGTTCCTTTCTTTCCGCGTCCAATGCTCTTGAAGAACCATGTGATCATGTTTAGACTTCGGGACAATAAAAGCGACCAGAACAGCACCAAAACAAATCGCACACGTAGCACATAAAATAAGAAATGATGGAGAACAGAGAACAAAGTGGAGGCGCATACACTCCAGGAGAAAAAGAAGGCAGCGTCGAGGGGTGTCTGATGACAAGTGCTGGCGTATAACCAGCGTGTGCCCTGCGCATCGATCGCTCTCTTTCCCTATTGCCTGTTAGATATTCCCAACCTCCGTTGAGTGGGGGGAGGGGGGGAGGAAGAGAAAAGGGGAGGATATTCCACTCCCTTTCAGATTTGAGATCATGTCCAGTACCCACTCCGCGCTCGCACGCCACGTCATCTATGGCGCCGACGCCGCTTCAGGACAGATGGGGCATGAATCTCCATGGACGAAAGCACCGCCGCTGCGCTCTGCTGGCTGCCAGGGCCGGCCATCGCGCCGGAAGGCCTTTGCATCACTGGCGGTGACGGGGACAGCGCGGGGCCTGACTGAGGCACTGGCGGTCTCGCCTGGGGGGGCCCAACAGACCCCGCGCTCTGGTCGCGGCCATCCACGAAGGGGACGCTGGTGCCCATTGTCATCTGCGGGTTCTTTGAAGGACCCACATACGGCTGTCCCACTGCACCAGACATACATGAGGAAGTAGGCGAGGGTGCGACCGGGGCATACAGCGTTGGCGAACGCGGTGGCAGCATACTCGCTGGTGTGCCCGCCTCGGACGGCATCCCGCGTATGAAGAGGGGCTGTACGTTGGGGGAGTTGGTGATGCTGTGGCCGCCCGGCATAGGACCGATCGCGTTAATGGCGGGCTTCGCAGCGTAGAAGCTCAGTTGTGTCTGCTGCCACGTCAGCGTGCTACGCAGCCGCTGCATGAACTTGGCGTTGTGTCCCCCGTTTATGTCAACCGCACTGCCAACACCAGCGGTAGAGGAAGGGAGATGAAGTCCACTATTCGCGACAACAGCGATGGGTACGTTCGGGTGCTGAGGCACAGACAGCTCCACGCCAGTAGCGCTGCTGCTGAACCGGGTGTTCGGGTTGCTAGCAAAAGAAGCACTCAGGTCGTTTTGGCCGCTGTCACCGACGGACTTATGCATCTTTGGGGGTAACTTTTCCCTTCTGAGCGCGCTCCCAACGTCCATGGCGGACTGCTCGCTGACGCTTCGCGGATTGGCAGAGGCAGAACCCCGGGAGGGGACCCGCTTTCCATTCGCAATATGCGGGAGCCCCAGTGCCTTGCAGACTGGGTTGCAGCGGTGGCTGCCAAGGAACCGCCGGATGCCCTTCTTTCCGAGATTACCCCTGCCGTACCCCTCGCCATCGGGGGAGAGGATTTGGGGGTCGGTGTAGATGTCACCTACACCTTGGATGTCCACGACCATGAGGGTGTGATCGCTTGCGTGGTACGTGAAGTGCGAGAAGGCCTGTGGGGTCCACCTGGCGTCGTGCGGGACGTAGCCGCAGTTGTTGTTATACTTCCTAAACGCCCCGTCGAGCTGCGGCTCAATAGCGAGGATGAGTGGGGGCTGTCGATGCCGCAGCTCTAGCACCGCCGCGGGAACAAACTTCACCTTCTTCGGGGGGCTGGCGGCGTTGTAGAGGCGTGCCCAGTGGCCCGAGATGCTGTGCATGGAGACGTCATCATAGTACTGCCCATTTACGACGGAGTTCTTGAGGTAGCGTTTCGCTACGAGCTTGCAGTTGAGGCGCTTCAGATCGATCATGTAGTAAGAAGCCCGCATGTTACCACTCGAGAAGGGCTCAGTGGAAAGTACCACAAATGTCTCCGTGCGGTTCCACCGACCCTCGGAGAGGTTCCACTCGTGAATCACCGCACTCTCAGCATATGGCTGGAGTACATCTGGGTGACGCATGCGATACGTCAAATCTGTGAACGCTAGCAGCGGGGGAGGCACAACACACCCAAACTTGAGGGGGATGTTGTCACAAATCATGACCTCGTCCGAGTAGCCGGAGGACGACGAAGTGCTGCTGCTTGTCGTGCTGCTACTGCTGCTAGTGGCGCTGCCATACGAATCGGTCATGCAACTGCTGTAGCTACCTGAAAAGGCCGAGGACGAGAAGCTGTAGGAAGAGGAAAAGCTTCGACTGCTGCGACTGGCACTGTGTGACTTGCGTTTCGCTGCCACCACTGGCGCCGGGGCAGCAGCGACGACCTGTGGTGCACTGCAGTGTTTCCTGAAATGGCTGCCAGCACCTCCGTCACTGCGCTTGGATCGCGGGCGGGGCTTGGAGAAGGACGAGGCAGAAGAAGAGGACACCGTGTAATCATCGTCACTGCTGACATCTTCGGGGCTCGCAGCAGGCGCTCCGTCGCCCGGAGTAGCCGAAGAGGACAGTGTCGCTATTGCCACGCCCTCCTCTACAGCGCGTCGCTTTTGCTGCAGTGCGAGCTGGTTCCTCAGCTCAGTTGCCGCCGCTACAGCGGACCCCGCCACGCGCGACGGAGGCATCGGCGTCAGCATCGCCTGCGCTGTCGCCTCCTTCTCTTGCTTCTCTGTCGGCGTGCGCGAGCTCTCCGCACCGTTCAGGACCACGTCGTCCTCGCTCACGCTTCGTCCCTCGTCTATTGTGCTCACAACCCCTGTCGCCGCGCTATCGCCAGCGCCACGCGGAAGCTGCACAGCTCCCCAGCCGTCTGATGTGCTCGCTGGAGGCAGCGCAGAGGTCACTCGGCGTGCATAATGACGACTGCGTGGGGTGTTGGGGGGCTTCCCAGAGGGCAGCGGCTGCGAGCTGGGCCCAGAGGCACTAGCGCAGCGCGGTTTGTGCGCCTCCATCAGTGTCTGTGGCGCACCCGCCTTTGAGGGATCGCTGGTGCCGGCGTCGCGCATGGTATGAGCCATCAGCTTGAGACTGCGGTGATTGGATGCGGGTCCTGAAAGAGAACTGCGGTGACGACTGCTACCTCCGGCTGCTGCGGAGACCACCACCTCCTTCTGGGGCGGCTGTGCGGCCTCGGCCTGCGCGCCCGCGGGCTTGTGCTTTGCTGCCTTGCGCAGACGACGCCGCTCTGCCCGCTCGGAAGCCGCCACCCCATCCTGGGCCTGCCACTTGCCCTTCCCATGCCGATGTTTCGCTCGCTTGAAGTGACGCTTCGCCTCACTTGGGATTTCAGCGGCGCCCGTGGAGTGCTTGCGGCCGCGTGTGACCATGACGGCCTTTGTTGACGTGCCCATGGCGGCATGAGGGGCGCCCCCGCTGTTTGGCGCTCTCCCCACCGCATCGTTCACATGAGCGCTCTGGTCATCACCAGCAAAGTGCGTGCGGCCGTAGCTGTCATCGCGTGAACTGCAGTTGCAACCCCACGCTGAGGCCTCGCGGGTGATGTTGGCATCTTTCGTTAGCTCGCGGAAGAACGAGGCACCATCAGGGGGGAAGCCCATCTCGCAACAGTGCGGCTGCTGCTGGTGCGAGTGTTGCGGTAGCACGGCTCCCTTCGCGTCACGGGGGTCTGAGTGCTGCAGCAGTCCCCCGCTGACGACGTTAACACCACCGTTGACGGAGGGGCTCGGTGTAAGGATCAGCATTGTGTCGCCACCCTCTGCACGAACGGAGGCCTCCTCGTCAACGGCGCCCACCGCGACAGAGCGTGTGTCACCCTCAGCACATCCGTCCCTCTCCTGCATATCCCAAGCACCTCCCCCCGCCGTCGCCACCACCGCCGCCGCTTCCGCAGCGCACTTCCTCTGCTTGGCCTCCCTCCTCCGCAGCCTCTCTGCCTTGGCCGCCCTCTTCGCGGCCCGTTCTGCCTTGCGCTGCAGCTTCGCCGCCCTGCGCTCAGCGGCGCTCTGTTCAGCTACCGGTGCTGAGAACGGGGCCCCGGCCGCAGGGGGGGCGCTGGGAGCCTCGCCCATTGGGGAGGCGGCCCCATCGTTGGCTGGGCTGCCGCTGTTGTTGCTGCTTGCCAACCCACTGGCCTGTTGTGTGGGGCTGAGCGGTGACGAGGTGGTCTCGGGGGCGGAAGGGAATAGCACTGCTGGGAGTAGAGGGGAAAAGGGATGGGGGCCCTCCCCACCCGCTGCCCGCCAGTGCTGGTGCTGGTCACGCTCTGGTGCCCGCAGCACGACTGGGGTGCGGGGTCTCGCAACGGCCTCTGGGGAGAAACGGAGTACGATGCCGATCCCTGGGTCTACGTCCCGCAGGATATCTGCCGGACCTCTGGTCTCACAGTACCGCAGGGCCGTCGATGGTGTGGCCAGGCCGTCGTCACTTACACAACTGCTGTCGGCCACCACTGTCCCTGCGTCACTGCACCGGGGTGCCACAGCCTCGCTCATGGTCACGTCACCGCTGTTAATCCCGAGCAGCAGTCTGGAGCCGGACTGTGAGTTCCGGTGTCGGTTGTACAGCTCGGTGACCCGTGCGGGCGAGAGACTGTTGAACGAGGCGGTGTTGGACATCTGGTGCAGAGATTCGCGACGGCCTGAGTGAGGCTGGGAGACGGTGAAGATGGGGGATGTGGCCTGGGCCAGACCCTCCGCTCCGCCCCTCTCGTCGCTGCTGTTGGTTCTAGTGTGAATCCCCAGCGCCATGGGCAGGCCACCGGAGCCGGGAGCGCTGCCCCGTTGGCTATTAAGTGGGGAGAGCAGGCCGGGGTCGCCAGGTTTGTGGCGGGGGTGACGGTCGCGAGAGGGGGGGAGGTCTGTTGAGTGCTGTCGCGCGGTGGTGGATACGGCGGTAGACGACGCGCTCCCCCTCGCCTCTGCACCCTCAGCACTGAAGTCATATGCGGCAAGCCCTCCATTGGAATTATTGATCGCTGACTCCTCACGACTGCTCCCCACCGTCAGACCCGCGAGAGCCGCTGCAGTCGCCCCGGAGACGTGAACCACAGCAACGTCTGACAGCATTTCAAGCTGCGGTGGGTGTTGAGGAAGGTCTGGTGTGACCCTAGATAGCGTTCTATACTCCATGATACCCTTCTCTCTCTTTCTCCCTCGGGACGCGTCAGTGGCACTGCGCCCACTGTGGACTGTATCTGTGAGAGTAGTCCAAGAAAGAAAGAGAACGAGAAGAAAGTGAAGTCACTACCGCACAAGCAGTACTGTGAAGGCTATTAGCTGAATTCAAAAATGCAGTGAGAAAATGAATAATAATAATAATGAAAGGTAAATAGAACTATATATATACATATAGAATAGCTCAAAAACTCTAAGAGATGGAGGAGGAGAAGAAAACACAAAAAATGAGGAGAAAGGGAGACAGCTGTGAAGAGTAGATTAATATGAACGCTCTCTCGTGAAGCTCCCCTTCTCCACTTGCTACAAGACCCACTTGCGGCCCTCCTCCCTATTCTTATCCCACCTTTTACCTTTGTTTTGAAGAAAGTTCTTTGTTGACTGCCCTGTGCTTGTGTGTATGTGTGTGTGTGTGTGTGTGTGTGTGTGTGTGTGTGTGTGTGTGTGCAACAGCCAACACTAGTACTACATTCGCAAGTAGAAAAGAGGAGCAGAGGAAATGATAGGGATAAATCTTCCGCTCGGAGAACACGAGGTCATGAAATCAAAGTGGACGGAGAGGCGGAAGGGAGGGAGGGAGGGTGACCATCCGTAGTGTGGCGGGCTCTCCCTGTGAATACAGTAAGTAAAATGTGAATTGAAGCAAAAGCCTGCCCAACAGGGGGGAGGTCCCTCCTGTTTCCCTTTGTTCTCCTTTCCATCGCCACACTCATGACTCGATAATGGGAAAGAAGAACAAGTCCTCGGCAGTCCGATCTGCACTCTCTGAGTGGTCACTGTGCGACCCCAGAAGCGCTGTCCGGCAAAGCACGTCCAGGCACCTGCCTATTGTCAGATACGAGCTGCTCACTTCGTAAAAGGACTCGCCACAGCTGCAAACAGCATTGTGACCAGCGGAGTCGGATGAGGTCTGGGACATCACCAACTCCCATGCACGCTCTGCCGACGCACCACTGTGGCGAGCGGCAGCCATCTGGTAAGACAAGATGGCATCTCTGACACGCTGAGCAAGAACGGAGAGGGAATGATTCCGCGCCGTATCCGCGCGCCCATCATGGTCGCTGCTCTTGCCAGTGCCCACGGCACACCTCGCCGCCGCCGCCTTTCCCGCAACCAGGCCCACCGCTACTGCGGTGTCCACTGCGCCATCCGCGGGCAATGCCACGGCAAGGTGCGAGGGCAGGAGACAGCGATGCACAAGGTGGCGGAGTGCATTGTGAAAGCAGTGGAGGCGCTCGCGCTGCAGTGCAGGCGTGCCGCCGCCCAGCAATACGCTCACAGAGATGGAGGGAGTGAGAGGAAGCAAAGGAAAGGCACCGGAGTGTGCGCAGTCATCCTTGTCGTTGTTACTATCGTTGTTACTATCGTTGTTGCCACACGACGATGCGTTTTCCGAGCCTTTGCCGGTGATAGAAGCTCCGTCGTCCTTGGACACCTCCCCATCGTCGCCGCTGCTGGTGTCGCTGTCAACATTATACATGCTGTTCCGCGGAAGCGTCACCTCCGCAGAGGCGGCCTCCTGTGCTCCTAGCATGCGCTCCCCAATCACCACCACGTACCGCGTGCGACGCTCCACCAAATGGGCAGGGCCGCTTCCTCTGCTGACCCCATCACCGCGGCGCTGGTGGTGGTGCGTCTCTGAGTAATCGAGCGGGTAGGTGAGCACTCCGGCCCCGCCGTGGCGCACTGCGCGCAGAGTCGCTGCCGGGGTGGAGGCGGAGTTGGGTAGGCACTGGAAGCGCAAGGCGAGTTGTGTCATCCCCCACCCACCAATCGCACCGACCACCAGCACCGTACGTCCCACTGCCATGCTCCCCCAGCCCTCCATCACAATCAGCGACTCTCGCTCTACGTGGGACTCGACAAGGATGGCCACGACACCATCCCGGACCTGCGCCACTGCCGCAGCCAGGGACGCGATGGCGGGCGCCCCCACTGGCGGGAGAGAGCGAAACAAGAACAGCAGCTGAGCGGGTCGCAGCGCCTGCGGCGAAATGCAGTAGGCATCGGAGGAGTCGCTGCACAGGCGGTATTGCGCCAGCTCCTCCGCACACATCGTCACGCTGGTGTGAGCAGAGGGAGGAGTCAGGAGGATGGTGCCAGTGGGGATGCCAAGGTCAGGGACGTGCTGTGGTGCAACTCCGCTGCAGCGCACCTCCGTGGCAGCCACAGCAAGTCCTGGGGCCACCACGAGTGCCCTGGGGGGGAAGCAAAGGTGGAGCACGCCTCGTCGTCCTCCACCAGAAGAAATCCAGGACCCGCACACACCCGACACCGCCTGCTCGTCGTCCCCGGCCGTCTCCACTGCGTCCACCTCCACGCAGGTAGGAACCACCTGCACAGCCCCACACACGAGTGTCAGGGCGTGCTGGACAGCGTCCGAGTAGCGTAGGTCAAAGGCCGCGCTGGTGCATTTGTGTGTTGCGGCGGCGTGCTGCCTGCGCCGTTCAAGCACGTTCAGATGAGCCCTCGCGGTATCACACAGCTCAGCAGTGGAGGCCATCACAGCCGCGGCTCCATACGCCGCCACCATCCCAGAAGAGTAGGGCTGAAATCCAAAGGAACCCTGCAGCTCCTCCAGCATCGCCTCCGATGAGCCTGATAGCCGGCAATGCGCAGTCAACGCCGAGGGTGTGCTGCGGGTGGCGATGGCGCGGACTGTGGGCAAGACGCGCTCGACAAAAAAACAGTAGAAGAAGTCCACGTCGTTGGAGATGGCGTCCGCGTACTCGCGGTTGGCACCGCTAAATGCATCACTCGCTTCCCTTAGAAAACCACTGTCGTGTAGCAGCCCTGCGCCACTGTCGCCATCTCCACGGCGGTGCCTCTCCCACACCTCCCTCAGCGCCCGGACCTTTCCTCGGAATAAGTCGGTCAGCACACCGGCCCCAGCGCGAGTGCGTGGCATGTGCAAGCGCCTGAACCTCTCCTCTGCCTCCTTGGCGTAACACGCAAAGACTGAAAGCACCACCCAAGCAATGAAGTTACCTCGCTGCCCTGAGTGGTGTGCGGCAGAGTCACCCGCCATCTTGGAATCGCGCTCGTTCATGTGGGTCAGCAGTCCCTCTCGCAGAAACAGCATCACCTGCTCCTCCTCAGGCGACGCGGCGAGGGCGGAGGTGAAATACGGCAGCAACTGGAGCACCTGCTTGGCACTGAAGGCGGTGGTGTAGTCGACGGCGCCCCCGTCATCGCGCGGGGGGTTGTAGGGGACGTACTTACCGACCACGTAGCCCGGTGTGGTACTGGCGTAGCTCTCCACGAGTTCTAGCAGGCGGGTCGCAGCCGCAAACATGCGTCCCGCTGCGAAGCAACTAGCAGGGCTGGATTAATTTTAAAAAAAGAAGGAAGAAAGGGAGAGGCTGAGCTTCCCTCGTACTCGCCTTCGGCCTATGTCCTGATGTGCAGGTCCTCGATCGTCACCCACATACCATCTGCTGGAGCAGTGGACGACGCTAGAGAGAGAGCACCACCCTCTCGCCGGACTAAGATCACTGATTTGTAGTGAACAGGAGGGGGAGGAGGGGGGAATACAGCAGAGGGAGGGTAGCAAATGTCGCACACCATGGTTTTCCAATTGGGGGGAGAGAGAGGATGGGGGAGAAGTAGCGTCAGCCGCCACACGTGTTTGTTTAAGTGCAATGCTATGCAAATACGTGCAAGTGCTGTTACAAAAAAAAGGTACGAGCCCACAGCACTCGTGCACCAATATTTCCTGCCACCACCACCACCCCTCCCCTTCTTCAATAGTTCACTCACAAACGCACGCAGAAGTCCTGCCGCGCGCTACGGTAATGAGGTAATTGATAGGAGAGAGACCAGGAGACAGTGCTAAGAGTGGGAGCGACTTGCCGTGCTTCCCACCAACTCGCTAATAGTCCTTGTAAGGAAACTCCAGCTGAGGCACACCAAAATGCACGAGGCCTTGCATCACATGGCTCGGTACTAACGAACTGCTGATGGTGCGCAAGTCCGGGAAGTACGCGCGCGCAACAGCGGCGTGCTCGTCGGTGTCCGCCGTAGACGCTGTCGTTCCCGCCACCACGGCCGCCTTCGGTGCCGCGAGGGGACTGGAGAGGGTGGGTGTCGAGTGCCCCGTTTGCGGCGGGCTGCGGCGCCTCCGCCTGGGGCCGCCAGCACTGTAGGAGGGCACCGCTGCCACACTCTGCCCACCGCCACCCCGCAGCTGACGCACCGCCTCTCGCTGCTCCCAGCGCCGCAGCAGCTCAGCAGGGGTGGGCGCGAGACAGACCTCAAAGAGAGACGTGGCGAAAGCTGTCGAGGCATCGCGGGTGCTCGGGGAAAGTGCGGCGCTGGGTGCGTCCGCGCTGCCCCCGGTGGTAGCCGCTGGTCGCTTCTCCATGGTCACACGGTCTACTGTGGCTGCGCCAAAGGTGTGAGGCAGCGTCCACGGCTGTAGTAGCTTTGTGAGCTCCGGAATGGTACCCAGCTTCACATTTGGCTTCCGCAGGTCGAACACCTTTGCGTTGGTAATGCTCGTGATGGCCGGGCCAACTGATGCTCCGCGAGAGATGAACATGCCCTCCTCCATGATCAACTCCGGTGCGGGCGCGCCATCCTCTGCATAGTCGTCAAGAGCCCCACCAGCACTCGAGTGTGGTGGTCCCACCCGTCGGGAATCTGCGAAGGTGTTGCGTGCGTTGGTGCCGCTGGTGGTGGATTGCTCTTGGTGGTGGAACTCCTCGGTGCCTACAGGGGAGGCGGATTCATCTTCCCTCACAGGCCTCCCACGCTTCTTGACAGCGACAGTGGTGGTCTCCTGCCGCTGATGGCGGCGCCGCTGCTGCTCCTGCTGCCGCGCGTGCTTGGTGGCAGCCTGTAACCCAACATGCTCGAGATATTGCACGCCAAGCGTGGACGACTCCGCAGCGACATGGCGCACAACGGCCTTGATGAAGTCCATCTCTGATATCCCCGCCACCTCATCGTCACCGGCCTCCGCCGCCCTGCGGCCTGGGTTCGCCAGCTCGTAGGCCGCCTCCTCTAGTTCCCCCATCGCCAGCAGTGAGTCACGGCAGAAGTCACCGAACTGAACATTGAAGCGGCGCTGAGAATCGGTTCCCTTTACCACAGTGCGAGCTGCCTGCACCGTAACCCGCAACATGTGCTGCACAGCCGTAAGCTTCGTGTAGGACGGGGGAGCCTGCTGGAGCACTTGCATCAGCCAAGATGCGCCACCGTCATTCTGTGCGCTGCCCGCCGACATCGTGGTATAAGGAATAGAAAGGAGAAAAAAAAAGAATGAGCGCTGTGTGAACAGAGAAGGAGGAGGGGGGGAGGGAAGGGTAGAAGAGGACGCAAAACGAAAAAGAAGGGCACCACTGTAACGGTGCTGTGGTTGCGTAAGTGAAGCCTTCATGGAAAGGGAGGAGAGAAAGTGCATTTATGTTTCAGAATACATGCATACATGCTGCGTAGGAGAAGGGAGGGTGGTAAGGGAACGAAGGCTGCAGCGTAATATAGTCTGAGATGATGACTACGCTGATGAAAATATACTGAACTGCCTCTAATTATTACGATTAGTGGTTTTGGGGGGGTTGCGTTTTGTTAACATAGGCACTGACTGTTTCCGTGCTGCCCTCAAAGTGTGAGTCGCCAAATGAATAATCAACCATACTTCCGAGAAGCAAAGAAAAGGAGAAAAAAGAACATTACACAATAAAAAGAGCCCTATCTTTCTATATAACACACACACAGAAACAGAGACACATTGTGTGTTTTTTTTTAAAGCAATCATAGAGTGTCGTCTTCTGTGACATGGTAATAGCAGTAATAATTAAGGGAAGAATAGATACGTTGCAGTCACTGGGTGACATAATAGCCATCACATCGCTGTAATGGATGGGCACGCAGGCGTGTGTAAGTGAATTTGTTTTTTTTTAATGTGGTTGTTGTGCGTGTCGTTGAAGCTTTCGGATGGGGAGGGGGAACATTCTCCACACAAAAGGAAAAACACACAAAATGACACGTAGAGTAACTGTAGGGGCACACCTATTTATCTTATTTTTCTTTTCGTCCCAACTCCCCTTTTGGCATTCTTACATTCTTCTTTCTGATATATTTTTTTTTTAATGTTGTGATGTAGTACAGTTTTAGATGTCGTCCAAACAAAGTGGTAAACGGTGGTACTTTCGAGGCGCTCTGCACGTGTGATTAGTACTAAAAGTAGGTTTGATAAGAAGTGGTCATATGAATGCGTGAGAGCGCGTCTGTGTGTGTATGTGTGTGTGTGAGCGGCGTGGAAAGGTGAGGCAGCTGGAGATTATAGGTACTTTAGTCCCACCTCAATGGCGAGCATACACACCTAGTGAACGAAAAGGGGTGGGGACGAAACAGGTAAAACGGGGGAGGGTGCGTTACACACTTAACGATCAGGAGGACAGTGGAGAGTTTGCCGATGCTACGTGCTTTTTCATTGCTGATTTGCAGAAACGGAAGAGGGAAATTGGCGTGGCTTTCCACATCCGGCTTCATATACGGCACCTCTGCCACCACACAGTCCCCCCCCCCACTGGCATCCCGTAGGGTCCCAGCAAACTAGTGAAAAAAAAAAGCTACAGAAGTAGCACACTCCACAGGTGCAGATATTCTCTTTTTGCTTTCTTTTATGAGGAGCAGACTGCCAAGAGTGCACCAACTATGTGTGCAAGACCACAATACAAAAAGGAAGGAAAACAATAACAAAAGAGCAATTTTTCAAAAAAAAATATATACTGTAGATTATCAAAAATAAAACTGTCATGTACACATACATACGCATGTATCTATACTTACGTAAATATGTGGACTATGTGATCATAACTCCCTCACTGCTGACTCTCTCTCTCTCTCGCCACTCCCACACACACTCCTACCAGTTGCTCTGATGATGATCACTCAATATGTGACGGTGTTATTCGCATATCCGTTCTCCCCTCCCTCCACCCCCCGTCGGGAAGAGACAGCAAATAATAATAATAAAAGCAGCACAGTGTTGGGAACGAATATGAAGAGAGAACCGGAATGGTGGGGGACAGAACTGTGGAACGGGGGGACATGGCTAGGGAAAGATCGATTAAAAAAAAGGAAATAGATTATATTTTAAATAGGGGAGGAGAAAACCTAAACAGCACGGATACAAAGTGCCTCATGTGTGATGTTGTTTCTCTTTTTTTTTTTGATGTGTGTGCGAGTTCCCGACCTTTGCTTGGTTGGTTGTTTCTTTTTCTTTTTAGCACACACACACACACACACACAAACACACACACACACTCGTGACACTTGAGAGTGCACCACTTGATAGTAAAAAGAAGTACAAAGCCAGCAGTGGAGCGTGTTCATGCACACACGCTCGTATGCTCTCTCTCTCTCGCAAAGACATGGACATAGACGTAGCAGATAGTGATGGGGAGACCAGGGGGGTAGCGAGAAAGGAAGGGAAACAAGTTGCAGAAAAAGAAAACGCTCAAATAAACCGATGAAGTACACTTTACGAGTGAAACGGTATCGTTTTGAGTGTGAAAAAGAGGGGGGGTCCACAAGGGGAAAAAAAAGAGGTGAATCACAGTACAAGAGAGAGCGTAGCCCTACTATCGCAATGCGTAATGAATTAGAAAGCGAAGAAGACACTCACCTGGTTAATCACCGACTGCAAGAGAAAAATTGTCAACAAGGAAAAAAAGCTGAATTCCTTCACCCACACGGAAGGCCTCCACGCCGACGGTCAATTGACTCCCGCGCCACTCATTACACCGATGGCTTCTCTATTAATATTCCCATCTGCTCGCGATGCCGGCTGAATCAGTGATGCTTCACTAACTCCACCACCAGTGCAGCCAGGTGCGCTGCAGCTATGACAACCATTGTCCATCGTGGGATATAGGCCACCCAGACTCTTCTGCTGTAAGGGAGTACGTCCCACTTCTCCCACGCCACGCCCCCGCGCGGCCTGGGTGCCAGCGCCACCACCATCCCCATGAGTATGCCGACCCCAAGCGCCAGGCTCATTGAAACGAAGCGAATCGCCACATACATCGAAAAAATATAATTGTTCCTCCACCACTGCACGGGCACGCGCCGGTTGGTTGAGCAAAAATACATCGTACGATGCACGGCAAATAGCAGGAGCAAGAAACACTCCAGCACCGCCCACACCACCACTCGGCTGTCCGTCACGAGGGAGTCCAGATCCACCCCGGGCAGGACGTAGGGTCGGAGATGTCGCTTCTGGGTTAGCACGGCGTGTGTGATCCCGCAGGAAAGGACAAAGCAGCCGGGCACCCATAAGATCAGTCCATGCACAAAGGCGCGTAAGTTGTCCAGCAACTCGCACCGGCAGTACTTCTTATACGCCTCGCTGGTGGTGAGTGCCTCAGACCGCACGGAGCAGAACACCAGAGTGCCCACGTCGCAGTGCTCCGGAGAGAGGCGCGTCATGGCCATGTGCAGCATCGCTGCAGCCGGGGTGATCACGTTGTTCAGACGTGTGCGCTGGAGCGTGTGCCGTAGTGTCTCCGCCAGTGGCGTGTCAGAGGCGATCGGTCCCGCTGGCCTGGTCCCCGCATCCGCGTCAGCCGCCGAGCCTGCCGCCCCTGAAGGCGTGAAGAAGAGCATCACGGCGGACTGCTTCGGGGACAACTCCCCAAGCGCGGGGCTTTGTGAGCTAGAGGAACGGAACAGGCCGGGGGGACAGGATGTGGATATCCGCGCGAGCAGGGTCTGATCCTCCTGACGCTTCACCGAGTCGTCTGTGGCCATTGTAGCGCCAGGTGATGCAAAGTGCACGTGCACGCTCGGGCCAGGTAGGTCCGCGGGGTCCCCTGGGACGCTGATGATGCTGCTGATGGTACGCCCCAACCCAGGGCACGTGCCCAGGTCCGCCGTCTCGTCTGGAGAGGAGGGGTTCGATGGCATGAGGCCCTCCAGCGTCCGGTAGTGCGCACTCTGCCGCTGTACGTAGGGGATCAGAATTTGTTCCTTGTAGAAGCGGCGCAGTGCGCGGCCGCAGTCGATGTTGTTGTGGCCGGAGCCATGCACAAGCACCAGATGCACCTTTGCCTGCTGTCCCCGTCGGCACTGTCGCAGTCGTGTCGCGATGCCGACGGAGTGAAAAGAGGGGATCAGCGGGTCGCTTCCCCCGTGTACGAGCAGCAGTGGTGTGCGGTTGAAGTAGCAGTACTTGTCCTGGAGCTGGGAGATCACCCTCATCGTCGAGAAGGCATCCGTGCACCAGTCCGCTGACATTGAAACCCACTGGATGTCGGGAGGGATCACTACACGAGCCGCCTCGGCGGCCGAGGCGTCTACCGCGCTGGCGTCGTCGCTCCAGCGCGCAGGGGCGGGAAATACGTTGTCCTCCACGCACCGCAGACGGCGCAACTCCAGCTCACGAGGGTCCAGGCCGTAGGTATGGAACTTGGCCGTCCTCTGAAGACAAAGCGCAGTGGCAAAGGGGGAGATCAGGATTATGCCGCCAAGGCAGTTGTGCACACAAAGACGCGGATTCGCGATGGTGACCTCTGTGTCCTGCGGATCCGGTGCGCTGTTGCTGGACGATGCCACTGGTGCAGGCGCGTGGGCCCCGGGATCGTGGAATGGTTCGCTTTTGCGATAAGCCGCCATATTGCCTCCACCCTTCTCCGTGGGTGAGCAGGCGGGGGGCTGCACCCCCATCTCCCTCTCACTTGGGTAGTATTGACACCTCAACTTCGGTGCAAGCTCTGTTATCTCTCTAAAGGTGTCCTCGATAAATTTAGCAATATGGACTGCCACGGCGGTGCCGATAGAGTGGCCGAGAAGTACAATACGAGTGGGAGTAAGGTTTGCCACGGTGGCGAAGAGGTACTGGACAAAACGCTCCATCGCACGCTTTACCGTGGCCTCTGATGTGCGCCCCTTAAAGAGGCCGAACCCTGGGTAGTCCGGTACAAACATAGTCATATGCAGTGTAGTTGCGAGTGGTATGAGCCGCTGGCACGTGTCGATCCCAATATCCTCGCCGTTGCAGTGGAAAAATATTCCAATATGGCACGAGTTCCGCTTCCGAGGACGCAACACACTACAGGGAATGGGACTGGTGGGTAGAAATAGCACTCCCGGCACGCCCACCTTCATTGGTCGCTCTAGGATCACACAATTTTGGTCGATACGGTAGCACTGCATTTCCTTCTCCCAGGGCACAAAAAAATATTCGACAGATGCGTCACGAGTGCCAGCTGGGGCACTGGCAGTGCTTATTCCATGCCGCGCACCAGTGCGCAAGTCTGCTGAAATGGAGTTTTGATCGTCATCCAGGTCCTCCTCTGCGGAATCGCATTTTTTTACCGTCACTGTGCCATCTTTGGCAACGTCAAACCCATATGTGGGCCGTGGGGGACGGAACATGAAGCGGTTCTTCACAGTGAAGCTGCTAAAAATCACATCGGGGTCAAGCACATGGGTCGTCTTCGCCGAGTTGAGAAGCTCCATGAACCATCGCGTCCTGCGCAAACTAGTGAAGATGCAGAAATCATGGTTCCGCGAAATCCGGTGTCGCACACGCCCCCTGTCTCCAGTGGGGTCCAAGTCAATTCCGCTGTCATCACGATCCATTACGCTCGCTTCAACTGCGTCAGGTTCGGGGTGTGCCGCGCGCAAGAAGGTGGCGATGCTACTATTTGTTAGGGGTACAACACTCGTCGCTCCAGGATGGGCCTCCACCTCACTACAAGAACCAGGCGTTCGAGCAGCTCGGTGACTAGGACGAGATACTCTTCCAGAATGGGCCTCACCAAACCGAGGGACTTCCGCGGGGTGGGCGTCAGGGTTGTGGTCGCTTTTTACACCATCATCGCAGGAACTGGCTCCAGCCCCGTTCTCCCCTGCCACCTGCATAAAACCGGGGGAATAGGGTGCGGTCATCTTGGCGTGTGTAGTGAAGCGGAGAGAGGAACAAAAGCAGAAACAACGAAAAAAAGGAAAGGAGCCAGAGTGAAGTGCATGTATAAGTATGATGATGAAGCATGCGTGCGCATTATGCAGGAAAGAGAGGAAGACAGGAAAAGGAAATTTGGAGCTCTCTCAATATTCTCTCTCCTCAATATTTAAAAAAAGAGATAGCCTGTATGACTCAGTATGCATGTGTGCGTATGTATCAAACTGAACTTTTTGCATTGGTGCACCTCTCTAGGCATTACTGCACAGTTTCTCTGAGGGAAAAAAAAATGTTGCACGAGCAAGACTGCTATGCGCCATACGCATTTACCACTGTGTACTTACTGACAGCACAGTAATGAAGATGAAACAGACCCATCAAACCCTCATATATGGACCGCAAGTCACAGGGGATTGAGGCTCTCTCACTCAACTGGTGCAGCAGAAGCGCGAGGGCTGAGGAGCCTGTACTCGATGGTTTCACTGGCGCATGCCTGGAAATGTGGCCTCTGACAAAAGTTGATGTGTATACAAATGTATGCTCATCTGCAAGCCAAGTGGCAAGGAGGCGTACATAGGCACAGTATTTTTTTTTTTGAAAAAGAAGACGCTCGCGCCACAAACTCTCCGCTGCTACTGTTGGATGCACATACACACATGTGCAGACCTGAAATGGGTGTATTAGTCCGTAAAAGGGCACACACACACTGACATTGCATGTTTCCTAGGGGGGAAGATGTGCCACTTAATCATAACGATATAGGAACATCAACAAAAAGAAATGTCACAAAATCCTGTCAGAAAGAAGACGTCAGAGAAATATATTTATATATAGGAAAAATAACTCGTCACAATGTGGTGGTGCCTCTTTTGTTATCTAAAAAAAACAATAGAGGGTCTAGCCTACTACAGGTGGAGCCGCATCACGGGCTAACCGGCGAGCAGCCAAATCCTTACGGTAATACAAGAATTGCTGAACAAGCAGATAGCACGTAAAGACAGCCTGGGCAAACCAGAAAAATATCATGATGACAAGAGGTGCCAAAATTCCCCGGCTCTTGGTCTTTCCAACCCATATAGTGAGTGCAATTCCACACGCCCCGTAGTTTTTCGGTCCGATAAAGCAAAATATGGCCTGCGCCAATGAAATAATGAACCCACTCATCGCCGCTATATGCTGTGCAGGCCTTCCAGTCGAACAGGCACGATAAACTCTCCAGTACCAAAGAATAAAGGCAGAGGGAATCCCAACAAGGTACACACATGCCAGAACCAAGTTCAGCGCCTTATTAACGTCCTTAACATCCTCGGCTGTTTCTCTATTAGGTGCAAATGGAACGCCGCTGGCTATTCCACAGTTTGCCACCAGCAGAATACACACAGCAACCCAATCCCAGAAGGCCATTTTTACAAACCGCTGCCTCTGAGGGGGCACAGAGCTGATATCGTGGTAAACCAAAGGACGGATGCATAAGAACTTTCGCGGAAAGTTCGGTGGATGCTCCATCATTTCGGTGCGCACCTCCCCGGACGCAATCCTTCCCTCCAGCTCAGTAAGACGCTCCTCTTCCTTCATAGCGTTCTTCCACCGCTGTTCAAGCAAAATCTGCTGCTTCTCCTCATCACTTTTGCCTTTGGTATTCTTCTTGTTTGCCCCAATGACTTCCTTGAATACAGACATCTTCTTTCCACTCTGATGCTGATCTTTTTGTGCACTAAGGGCCTGCTGATATCCAACAGCTGTAGCTGGTGCATTGACTGGTGTGGAGTCGGTAGGCCCGAACGCTTGCGGGCTTGCAGGTATCTGGTGGTCATCTTCACGAGGCGAGTAGTCTTCTAGAGGAGAAGCGGGAGGTTCGTTAATACTGACGTTCACTTCACTGGGGTTAGCACGACCACTTGTCTGGCGATTTGTTGCCGACTCGAGCTCGCCAAAGTTGTACTGACCCCTCAACTCATTGTCATCATCACCGTATCTAAACATGCTATGTTTGGCTATATGCACACTCTGATCGCTGTAGGAAACTCTCTCAGCGGTTGAAATATACAATAAATCAAAAGTGATGGAAGGGAGACGTAAAGTGGGATAGCAGTAGACACTATGGTAAAAAAAACCCACGCAGACAGGAAAAGCCATTGGAGCGAGGCACCACTCGACCGGCAAATAGAGGGAGAGAATAAACAGTAAGGACATCCAAAATTTACTTTAGTCAGGAATGCAATGTCTGCCTAAAATAGAGTCATTGTCCAGTAAACAACGGTGAAAGTAGTCCACATACTTCGCCAGATGAGACCTGGATCTGTGATAGGGTGAAGTAGTGTATCATAAATACGTCGAAACTGCTAGCCGTAAAAGCATGAACAGTTTTTGAGCTAGCGGAACTTCCTAATCTGGGCGATTAACTCTTCCTTTTCGAGAAGGCCGGTTGTATCAACATAATGGCGACGCATGAGAGAAAGAATATCACGTGGCTTCATAGTCGATAGTTCCTCATCCGAAGGGAGCTTTGGTGGAGGTATTATTTCGTTGTTATTCACAAGTAACGAAATCGCATTAATGTCGGCACCCTCAAATTTCTCAACAAGAGATCCATTTTTAAAGAACATAAATGTCGGCATACACGATACTGGGTGCATTCGGATGATTTCTGGTGCTCGATCAACATCAACTTTGCAAAAATTGACGTGTGGCTTGCTCACAGCTAGTTGCTCCACTTTCGGTGCAATTCCAACGCAAGGGCCACACCATGTTGCAAAGAAGTCAACTACTGTGAGCTTTGGCTGGGAAAGAAAGACCTGCAGCTCTGCCAGAGTGCTGATTTGCCGAACGCTCATTATTATTAATTATTCACAGCGTGTACGTAGAATGTGTGAGAGAACTGGGTACTATCCCTTTTGCAATTTAAAAAAAGTTCGCTTGGTGGTGCTTTATTCCTTCTTTCTTCGTTGTCGATGCTGAGGATACTTTTGAGTGCGCCAATGAAAAGGGCAAATAGAATAAAGCAATGCTCCCGCAATTTAAAGGAAACTATAAGAACGGATTGGATAGTAAAAGATATAGGCACGTATAAAGCAATATATATATACTTACGTACATATGCGCATATATTTGTATATTGTTCCTTTACACAAGTGGGCACCTTTAGCTTTTTTTTTCTTTTGTGTGGATCCACGTTCCAATGTATCTCTCGGCAATTGATGCCGTCTGCCTGTTAACACAAACTGTCTACGTCAAAAAAAAGGGAATGAATGCACAAGGGAAAACTCATCATATGTCATATCTCTCTTCTTTTATTCCACTGCATCACAGCTCCACTTGACCATTCTGGAGGGGGTGGACATGAAGGTTGTAGTAGTAGTACTGTCGACCAGTTGCTCTTCGCCAGGATATATATATATATATATATAAGGAAATATGAAGACAACGAAGTACGTACAGAAAAACGAATATAAACTCTCTTTAATTGTGGTTAATTCACTGCTTCACTAGTGTAGAGCTCACGACTAAAAGACACAGTAGCCGACCAACTATAAAAGAATGAACTATCAACTCAGTGATTTATTTCCTCTGGTTACCCACAGACGTAAACGCGCACGACGGAACAAAGTCGTGGGGTACCTTCTTTGGCTTGCGGAGAGGGACATCATAGCTTCTTCGCTGCCCACCCCGAAAATTAGGATAAGCCTGGTTTCTCTCTTCAATTTCACGGCGTTTGTTGTGCTTTGGTGGAGGGAATTGTACGTTAGCAGGGTCGCCAAAGAACAAATCGTGGTAGCGACCAACACCGCTGTAACGCTCTGGATGTTCGTTTCTGAAGCGCTCAGAATCAAATGGGAGTTGGAGGGGGATGCCAGGATCCACAAATGCACGGCGCTCTTCGGAAAATCGGGTGTTCCTCGCAGACTGAAAAACTGAAATTTCGTCGTGTGGAGCAATGTTAGCTAGCTGTCCCTCATGTCTGAGTCGTTCCTTCTCCAGAATGCATGCAATGAACACCGGGATGGGAGAGAAGAGTGCTTCCTCTTCGGCCTGCAGATCGGCGCAGATATCGAGAAGCTTCACCTCAGGTTCCTTCTCCAGGCTCTCTCGGCATAGAGAATCAAGACCATGGTAAATGATTGAGCGTGCCTCATCAATTTTGCGGATCTCTTCATTGAAGCACTTGGGGTCGGAGAAATCGATCTCTTTGTCAGCCTGTCCATTGTATGCCTGCTGTGGATGGTCGTCACTGTGGGGTTCTGCCGCCGCCGCATCAGCACTCGCATCGTTGTCATTATACCGCTCCGGCTCTTCAGCCTGCTCCAGCTCTTCGGGTTGCTCATGTTCTTCGATGTATTGCTCTTCAGCATTGTTCTCATAGGACTGCGCGCTCTCCTGGTCGTTATTGTAGTTCTCCTCCATTGCTTCAGATCTTACGAGCTGCGAAGTCAAAAGATAACTTTCTTCTCTATCCGTTACTAAGAAAAGAATAGAAATAGATGAAGGAATCAACGGAGCACGGATATATGAATATTTAGAACTCAATGCTGGACAAGAGAAATAGCTAGGTGACAGACTACTGGGTTTGTGAAAGGGTCAGCCAGAGATGTTAGCAGGCACATGTATACGTCGTATTTTGACAAGGAGAGTGATTGTTATTATTTTTAGATGAAAACTGCATACCATAATTGCGTATTACTTTCCGGCTGTCTATATGTTCCCGCCTTACTTCGTAGCATCGCGATAGGTATGAACACGTGTAAGCTGCTCTGGTAAAGGCCCTAAAATAATATTCTCTATAAAACCCTGCAGGTCGTCATATCCCAGCTGAACGGTTTGGCCCTGTAGTGAGTAACTCAGCAGTTCAGCGGAGGACTTTTTTCCTTGAACGTCTGTAGCATCCGAGTGGGTACCCGTCGGCTGTTTGCGGTGGCGATATTCACGCTTCATTAAAATAGATCGTTTCGTCTGCGAGTGCTTCAGCTCGAGGTAAGTCCTCCGATTGGCAATGTGGGCCTTCCACAAGCTGTCATCTTTCTTTTTAACTATATTCCCATTGGTATTACGACTCAGAGATTCAAGATTAGGTGCGAGACCGTTTCTAGAATCAAGCAAATCTTGCTGCTCTGGTGTAGTGCCTTTACTGGTACCAAGCTGTTCTAGGAATCGCTCAATCTCTTCTATTTGGTCATCTTTGAATAATGGTGTTGACGGCCCTGAGTCGTCTACGATCTCGGAAGGTCCTTGTAATGCAGGTGAAGAAGTTGGTACATATTCTGGAGACCGCAGATCACCGATGTGAGGCATCCCTTCTGTTTCACCTACCTACAAGTTAATCGTGGAAAGGGAGGTGATGTTGCAGTTGATAAATAAATAAATAAATAAATAAATGGCCGGTTGTTTTGGTCGGCTCGTTGGTTTTCGCCCGCCCGGCCCCGCGTGGCGGCGCGG
>JAODGE020011218.1:0-59557 GCA_027574965.2 Ecitophya simulans
TTTTCGGCACCTGCGCGCTCCCCCCCCCCCCCTATCACTCACTTGTGCTGCTCGCACTTATCATCCCTTTCCCGCCGTTGCGTTTATTCGCTCATTTCTCATCATTGTGTCATGTCCCCTGCTTGGATCACAAGAATGTGTTGCTACTATATTCTTGCGTCCACTGATTGATATATATAATATGCAGTGATTACCTTCATTCTTCCAGCTCTTTGTGTTTTCCTTTTTTCTCTATTTATTTCTGGCCGTATTTGTATTGTTGCAATTACATCGAAGCACCTCCAACTGGCGCGCAGCAATATTGTTATTCTTATCTTTTTTGCGTTCCCCAGCTTCCACACATCGTCGTCCGACTCTCCCTTGTAACACACCCACACACTTTTTTTAAGTGACTGGGGGAGGGGTCTACCCGGCATTCTACAAGCGCAAGGAAGAAGAGAGAGCAATTGTGTATTAGGACAAGTGCAGATACGCACCACCGCACATTACGCGTGGGTGACTGTTGCGCTGACGAATGTCTAATCTCCCTTCTATAAAACGTGCGAAGCACAGCCGTAATCAGTATTCGCTCGATGCTTCCGACAGAAATGCTTCCGCGATGGTACGGGCCCAGCGATTGGCCGCCACCTACACCGGCAATTCGTTGTCGGGTCCGGCAGTCCAACAGGGTGGTACGCTCCCCAGCACCACCGCCACGTCCTCCTCTCCCAGCCCCTGGCCATCACACCTGCAACGTGACGTTGCTCTCCATTTGTCCCCAGCTGAGAGCTATGTCGCAGCGCAGCGGGAGGAAGCGGCAGAGCGGTGGTGCAGCGAGCTGCTGCAGTACGAAACAAACCTGCGAGAACTGGTTGCCGATGGTCTGTCTGAGCCACCCAGCGCTTCGCGCATTATAAAGGTTATCGGCATATACGATGCGGTGTGCAGGGTCGCGGAGGGGCAGTCCACATATCTCGCGGAAATTCTAAGACTGTTTCGCATTGAAATCTGCCGCGCGATCTTTACGAACGACCGACTTCAACTTGGCGATGTGGGCAGGGCAGCTGTGACCGACGGGGTAACGAAGCACCTCGACGACGATGCTGAAGATGACAATGAGGTGCCAACGTACTTTGATCAGGTGAGCACCCTCCTTCGTGAGAACGCACTGCTTTCATCGGAGATAGCACTCGGCAATACGCGCGAGCGCATTGCACAGCTGATGAAGGAGATTGAGCGGCTTGAAGAGGATGCGAAGGCGTATGAGGGGGAGATTGGTCGTCTGACGCGGCAGAGCGTATATGTGATGGAGCAATGCCGCAAGGCACGCGAGGAGCTCCAGCAGGTGCAGGAGACAACCAAGCAACAGCTGAGTGACGCTGATCGTGATCTGCAAACTCTGAATGTAGAGAACAAGGATATGCAACTACAATTGTTCCGCCTGCGCAAGCAGCTCACTGGAGGCAAGAGCAAACTGCTCAAGGACAGCTACCGCCAAATGAAATTATCAAAAATGGGCATGATGGCCACGCTCTTCTCCGAGGGAGATGAGCGCATCGGGTTGCTCGTGATGCTGAGCCAGATGGAGAGTCGCGTAAATGAGCTGCTGGATACCTATGATAACGAATTTCTCCTCACTGCGGAGAGTGGCCATACCGACCTGCGCCTTCGCCTCGGTAATGCGGTGGCGGTGCTGATGGAGGAAATACACTTGTGTGAGCAGTCCTACAAGCGTCTCGTCCCACATCACGTGCAGAATCACACCTCCGAGGAGTTTGACGAAACAGACGGGTATGTGGCGATCATGTTCGACCAGAAGATCTATGAAAACCTCCTCGCCCGTGAAGCAGTGAGGAGGCGGCTGATGCAGATCGACGCCAGCACCGCCAGTCTACCCCCGCCCATTCGAGCGGTAGCTGACCCCACATCAGGGTCAGCCGGGGATTCAACTGGTATCACTGTAAGGCTGAATGAGAGGGCTAGCGTTACGCAGCTGCTGGGGTCTGGCCGCGGCCCTGTAGCCAACGAGATTCCGTCCTCTGCAGAGAAGGGCACTGCTGTGACTGCGCCATCCGCGGTCTCACCCGCCACACCTGCTGCCCCAGCGGCCCCAGTCAGCAATGCCGGTGTCGGTGGTGGTAGTGGTGTTCCCGGTGAAGGGAGCACACTGGAGGAGGTGGTGTTCTTGAAACGAAACGAGTGGATCGAGCACATATACGGCCTCAGCACTGGGGCCACCTCTGCAGCTGCGGGGGAATCCACCGAGGATGCGTCACACCATCGACGTGTACGTGAGCAGCAGCGCTACGAATCACATATTCCCTCGGAATTGTTGATGCCGCGGCTTCTCGCGAATCCGATGCGGAACCTGAGCAGCCAGAAATTCATGTCGTCCCTCGATCTCTTCACAGGGAAGGACCCGGCGCATCAGCGGCTTCTCTGCTCCGTCAACTTCATTGATCCTTCAGTCCCGATCCAGGTCCCGGATGACACCAATTTCCTCAAGATCAAGTACACGTGCTCCATTGACAATGGCACTAGAAGGCACTCTGATGAAGGCGATGTCACGACGCCTGTTTCGCTTCACGGTATCTCCGGATCGTCAGCTGCGGTTGTCAGCGCTAGCGATGGCAACAACCAGAGCGTCAACACCCCAGCGGCAGTGGGCTCGTCACCGTCCGTCCCGGCGAGTACCAGGCTCACACCAGCACCAGAGAACAGTTCCAAGCACACTGGCAACGCCTCTGGGGTTATGCAAACCCCCAATGCTCCAGCGGCACATGCGTACACTGGCAGTGGGGGCGGTGGTCGCAAGGACGCTGCTTTAGCGCGTGGCGAGCGACCTGTGGCGGCGCGGGAGCTGACGACCTGGGGTGGCCGCACAACCTTCACGGATGAAGTTGTGAAGGACGATGCAGCAGAGCGCGACATTCTCGACGTGAACGAGAACTTGCGCGTGTTCCGAGAGCTCGCGAGCCTCGGCACAATTAACAGCTACGCGCACGCTCACCAGGCCGGTGCTGTGTCCTCCACCACCGCCGCAACGGTCGCTTTCCAGCGTCTCAACCCCCTCTCACCCAACCGCGCCCCCGAGTGGGCCCTCTACAAATCCCTCTTTGGCGGATACCGCTCCCTGACCCCGCGCATGATCGAGTTTACCACACTCGATCACATCATGCTGAAAGCGTGCGACCGCCACTTCACTCGAATGGAGTACCGCTACCGGCACTGCCTCGTGGAGGCAAACCTGCGGACCGCCGGCAATCAAATGTCGCACACCGTCGCAGAGAGATTCTTCCGCGACCTCTACCAGCTAACCGATTTTCAAGAGGCGCTCCTGGATGAACTCGAGGCTCGCTACGGTTTCCCCGAACTGGTAGCCAAAAATCTGTACGAAATGCTCTGCTATATGGACGCCATGGCGTCCAAGGAACCGCTGCTTAATTGCTACCTCAACGTCATTCGTGGGTTTCAGTCGGCGACGCACATCCACTTCATTTGTGCGATGCTTTATCACCTGAGTTTCTGCTGGCCCTCATCGAGCCCGTCAGAGGAGGTTTCTCGTGAGGACGTACTCACCGTCCTACGGTACATTTACCGCAACGCCGGTAACGTTGTGCGTGTGGACATCTATGAGACCCTCAAGGACTACGAGATGGCAACCCGCTCCGCCCCACTCACCTTTGTCGGGATGCGCAACTTCCTAGCGCAATCCATGCTACATCAAGAGGAGCCCTTGCTGCTGTTTTTCAACAGCCTCTTCAGCAATCACACCACGAGTGCCGATACGCAGGAGGTCACCTTCGACATGTACAATGACGTGATCGGTAAGTTCTGGCAGGAAAAGGTAGAGCAGAAGAGTCATGTGCGCTTCCTCACAACGAGTCTTGGCTTCAATAAGGGCCCCTTGCTCTCCACGAAGGATCTTGCGTGCGTCGCCGCGAGCGCCTGGTACTCAGATCTCTGGACGTGAGACTAGAGTTGCGGACGAGAGAGAGAGAACGCCAGAACGTGGCGGCGGGCAAGCACGTATGACGAGATATACCCCTGCGCGTCTCCTTTTTTGCGGGGTATCGCACTCCCCAACTGCCGCTGTGATGCGTAAGTGTATTTGTGTGCGCGTGTGTATGGTAATTCGGTCGCATGATGTAAATAATAAACTGCTTTTTTTGTTTTGTTTTGCCTTCTCATATATTTTCTCTTTCTCGAATGGTGTCAACGCCCACCTATGTATGGTATTACGGTTGCGACGGGAGAGCGCGCGTGTCTGTGTTTTGCTTATGTGTGCTCGCTAGAGTATTACGAAAGATGCTGCACATGGGAATACATGAGAATGTTCTCCCTACCCCTCACTTCCACACACACAAAAAAAGAAAACATAGTATACAGTACACCTCGCAGTTGAGACGGAGGCTGGCCGGGGGCTGACTGCGATACTGGTCTCCTCTGGGGTCAAATGCAGTAATATATGCATATATTACTGTGGCTGTTCTCCTAGCTAGTGGGGACTTAATTTGATTCCACCCTAGGCACTCTCGGAGCCGATCGATATTGTGGTCACTTCTCTCTTTGTAAAGGTCCTCATTGCTTTGTATACATCTATATATATATATATATATATAGGTTTTACACATTCATAAGGAAAAGGTGTTCAAAAGAAAACCCTGAGGGTCTGTGTAGATATTGTATTTTCAGTCTCCTCAGTGCCAACGTTTGCAGTTCTCCATCAGTTGTCACATTAATCCGTGAGCATTGATTTGTTTCCCTGTTGTCCACTTGTTCTTGTAATGTGCGCTCCACAACACACAATACTGCATACACAAACGCACGCACATACGGTTAATGAAACCACATACAATTGGAAAGCAAACTCGTATCGACCAGTTTTTGACGCAGTCTGCCAAACGTCAGCGCCTTGACGCTACGATTAGCTCCGCTGTTCCCTCATTGATATCAGCGCAAACCATCTCCCTGCAGGAACAGCAGCGCAGTTACGCCACCTCGCGACGTCCGTGTTCCCCATCACCTCCACTGTCACCAAAGCTACCATCTCACTTCAAGTTCCCGCAGTTTTCAGAGCCCGGCATCAGCGACCGTAGAGACAAGCCGTCCGAACATTACCTGAAACGTGATTCACAACCAACCACCGCACCAGGGGAAAGCCGCAGTCACCCCTCTATGCCCTCTCCTCCCGCCCACGAAGTAGCGGCTGTGGCAGATCCATGCATCCCGCACACGGAGCCGTATGTTGTATTTCCGTGGTCGGAGCAGAATACATGCAAAGGAGACAATGGGCACAAATGTAAGGCATGGGTGATGGTTGATCACATCCTCCGCGAGGACACCAGTACCTCAACGGTACAGCTGAAGGGCCTCATGCAGGCGCTGCTTGTGCATTACCCCATGTCAGGCACGGCCAGCAACTTTGGTTTTGAGTATCTGTGCCGAACGATTGATACCATTCTCAGCGACGCTGAGAGACAGCACTTCTTTGCCGAGGTGCTGCCGTGGATGAAACGGGTGGCGTACAATGGTCCAAAGACGTTCACGGAGAAGCAGCTCAAACTATTGTGCCAAGGCAACAACAATTCTGTATACTTCACTCACGAAGAGGCGGTGACTCTGATGTGCTGCAGCTTCTTTTCACTATTTCCGGGGCGTAACCACGTGGCCAGGCGCTCTAGAAACACGTGTGAATCAGACGCGACACCACTGCGGTTTGGTATCTCACGGTTGTTGCCTTCCTGTAACTTTCATTCGCTCTTCTGTGCCACGGATGGAATGCGGCGCAAGCATCGCGAACCATCGCAGCTGCAGAAGATACGGTGCGTTCTTCAGTACTTCTTTTACAACTTCGAACACGCCGCTCAGATCAACCAGCCCGGACTCGAGTTCAATCGCGTTTGCTACGACTGCTTCCCCACTTTCTCACGAAGCACAAGCCCACTCTGCGATCTCACAATCTTGATGGACAGCCTCATTGAAAGCGATCATGGCGCGCTGCAGATGGACTTTGCCAACCGCTGGATCGGTGGTGGCGTACTCGAGTACGGATGTGTGCAGGAGGAGATCCGGTTGGTGGTGTCACCGGAGTTGTTGCTGTCGCGTTTGATCTGCGAGGTCATGGGCGACAGTGAGGTAGTATTCATGAGCGGGGCTGCACAGTACAGCGAGTACACGGGGTACTCGGACTCCTTCAGCTTTGTCCGCGGCATCGACGTGCATGCCAATGCTGACGGAAAGATTGCTCTGATAGACGAAACAGGCTGTTCGCCCATTCGCGACATCTGCGTAGTGGCCTCCGACGCGGTCAGCTTCCGCAAATTTGGCCGCATACCAATCCAACAGTACTACCCATCATGGGTGATCCGTGAGACCAACAAGGCCTTTGTCTCCTTCAATGGCACCAGTGAGGCTGCACTTTCGAGCGCACATACAGGGCCGATTGCGACGGGCAACTGGGGCTGCGGAGCCTATGCTGGGGATGTGCAGCTCAAACTGCTCATTCAGTGGTGCGCGGCATCAGAGGCAGGGAGGGATATTCGGTATTACGCCTTTGATAAGACCTTCCTGCGGAGCGAATTTGAGTCCGTGAAAAGGAAAATTGTGGACGACAGATGGACAGTCGGCGATGTGTTCACAGTGATTCTAAGCTATGATGCGGATGCACCGACATCAGTGGTTAAATCACGGAGAGCAATGACACAGACAGTGTTTGAATACCTGCTTGGTTCGTCAAGGCCTTCCGCACCGTCGTAGATCAAGCCAACAAAGAGATATTGCGATGGCGAAAGGTGATCTGGTGAGAAAACAATACTACAACGTCCCCCCTTCTCCATTCATCACACACACACACACAAAATGAACATCAACGCATATCACTACCGTGAAGATGCGTAACAGAGTCATCACGATGGGAAGCGGTTGCTTCTAATCGAGCACGTCACTCCTATTGCGTTGCAGTTATGTATGGATTAAGTTAGGAAATAGTGCGTCTCTAACCAACTTACATTATGCTCTCCCCATCTGTTAACAGCTATGCCTGCAAGTAGTGGAGTACTGGGAACTGCAGCATTCGGGAAGTCAACAAAAATACTTTGCTTGTAATGAATTATCTTTTTGGAGTGTTCACAATTGAACAAACCCTATATTTTCCTGTTTTGAGATGCACGAGATTACGAAGGAAAATACAGGTTTGCCTGTGTTGCTGATTTTTTTTAAGCGCGGCGGCATTCACACGATAGGGGCTGGCAGTACTGTAACGCAGCAAAAAGAACCATGTTGTTTTCTATTGTTATCACTTCATATTTGCTTCAGCGTCAACATCCACATTATGATCTTCTTTGTTTTTATTCACAATTGTCACTTACTACTATTACGTATGTGTCTTCACCGATCATTTCAAAACAGAAGTTTGGATTTATAGACAGGCACTATAGCGTCAGTCGCGAGAAGATAGAAGAGCGCACGTAGCCAGTGACTCAGTCCGTACAGGAAATCTGAAGTAATTATACATAAAAAAAAGAAGGACACGTACACGCATATACAAGAGCAAACATGCATGGAGAGGTGGATGCAACTACTTTTTCCCTTAGGCCTGATCACCAGCACAAGTTTCGTCCCAATGAGGTGAAGCCGATCGTCCGGTCAATCCTTGAGAATAGGCTAGATGACCAGGAATACAAGGCCGATGAGATCCAGAGTATCAGCAAGGAAGTAGCAGATTCAGTGCGCGACAAGATTAGAGGCCTGGAGTTGGACCGCTATAAGATCATTGTCCACTGTATGATTGGTGAGCAGCGAGGCCAAGGATTGCGAGCGGGTTGCAAAATGTTCTGGGATTCAGACACGGACAACTATTTTGAGGAGGTGTACATCAGCAAGCACTTGTTCGCAGTTGTGACTGTGTTTGGTGTGTACCAGTATTAGCCTACTCTTCTAAATCTGTGTCACAATCACGTTCCTATATTTTGTTGTTGTGCGTCTTGATGAATCGAAGCTGATCTTTTTTTCTCTGGCAGTACGTATTAGGCTGCTGCTACTGTATGTATAGATATTGGCGTCTCAATCTAATAGGAATGGGAACATTTCCTATATACATTGATTGATTAAGTATTATTGGAATGAAATAGTGTACAGAAATGTCGAGCAACGTCCAATATATATATATATATATATGGATTTTGTCGGTTACTTGAACACGAACGAGGAGCACCTTTGCTACTCTCTCACCTATCAATTGCTCCCTCCCCTCCCCCCTTGGTCTTGAAGCTGACAATTTGGCCCCGCATTTTACATTTTTGTACATTTTCCCCCCTCTCTGTACTTTAGTATTGTCATAGTTCTATATTTATTTATTCATCTTCTAAAGCACTTGAGTTGCGGAAGGAATTCTTAAAAGAAGATAAGGGCTAGTGAGAAGGTACTCTAACTTGCATTTTTTTTTTTGAGTGGCTCCCTTGATCATCACTTGTGACCTGCTAGTGCGATACAGTGTAGGGAGAGAGGAACGAGAGTGTACGAGGACTGCACTTCTTCATTTGCTCTTCCAGGCGCGCGCTTTCTTTTTTCTGTGTGTGTGTGTGTCTGTGTGGCCTAGTGAGTGTTAGAAACCCGGCTGATCTTACTGTCAGTACTTAATCATGACACCACCACAGAGCTATCTTGATGTGGCGGGTTTTCACAAGGCCTGGACGTCATTTCCACCAAACCGGTGCGAAAAAACCTTTTGGACGTCATTAGAAACGTTCTGCGCACCTTTTCTTGACGAGTCGTATCCGCTGCGCAGTCATGAGTTCTTCTCTGTCCCACACACCGGACGCCCAAACATCGACGACCTTCACCTAATCGATGAAGCTGTCGTAGCGTCGACCAACGAACAACGTATGTTATATGACGCCTTTAGTCTGTGGAACCCGCTTGCGATCGCCTCACTGCTGTCGGCTCCTGTAGGGGTAGTGATTGAGCAGCTGCTGCTAGCTGTAGAGTATAGGTTGCTCGGCATGCGCTTTGTGCTATGCTGCCGGTCGTGCGGGTGTGACATTGCACATCACAAGGCCGTCAGTGAGATTAACTTTGCTGCCACTTACCACACCTCCAACGCCGTGCACTGCCCAATGTGCACGGACTCTACACAAATTGACACACTCGCCGATGTGAAGGTGTTCTTCCAGCTGGAGCGACTCCACCCCATTTTCCATCGTCAGCACCACCGTCTCTACTACACTAGCATAGCGGAAAAGCGACGACTCGAGACGTTCTTCTGTCCATCCGGGGCTGGCTTCGCCTTTACTGCGAGCATGCCACGCAGCCGCTACCTGCTCTCCGCCCCATTCATCCCCGCACTGGTGGAACTCGACGTAGAGGTGGATGCAGAGCTCATCGGCCCGCGAGACCCCTTTGTGATGCGTGTGATCGACCTCAAACTCTACCACCGCGTCATGTCGGTGAAAGACCGCACCGACAGCGCTTCCATGATACTATCCCGAACATTGCCCAGCGCGGTGAGGAAGGGCGCGGCATCTAGCCCCAGGGGACTGTCAGAGTCGACCGAGAGCTGGACGGAGACCGCGGTTAGGAACAGGCACTCTGAGAGTCCGATTAAGCACCTGCATGGTGACAGCGGTGGCGACGTGAAGGCGGCAGAGAGGCTGGAGATGTCGGTCACCGAGACGGCGGTGCTCACGCTACGCCACGGCAAAGTGCAGTTCCGCGTGTACAACGACACACCGCACAGTGGCTTTCTCGACCTGTTCATCCTCTTCGATGTGCGCACCGAGTTCTCCGCCGTTACGTACCCAAAGTTGTTTACCGTAGCGGATCTGCTGCACTGCGCCCCACGTGGGCTGCGCTCTCCACTGCTCACCCGCTGCATCCCCCGCGCACCGTCCACGACGCTCACGACTGGCGTGTTTGTCCGCCACATCTTCGCGCTGACTGGCGACGACTACGACGACTCTTCGATCATCACAGTGCTTCGGGAGGTACACCGCTACTCTCTCGAGGACCACCAGGGTCTTCTCATTGATGTGAATAATGGCGGGACGGCGTTTGAGTCCTCCTTCCTGACGGCCACGGCCGCCCTGGCGAGTAGCATCTGCTTTTTCCAGCGTGTCTTGGTGCGGGCTGGTGAGCGAGTGGCACTGGCAATGCGCTGTAGCATTACCGAGGGCCCGCTGAAGATCACCACCTACCAGGGTCAGTACAACGACGCCGACGACATGCGGTCACCCTATCCTTCTCTCCAGTTTGTTGGCCCCGTTGTGTATGCAAGCAATCATCCCCCAATCGGATCTCACAAGGTCGCGACCGGGGAGTGCCAGAGCCCCAAAATGCTTCCTTCTGTCCGTAGCCGCCTGAGCTCCATTGCCTTCTTGGAGCAGTCTGAACTGGAGGAGGCAGCCGCCTCTGTGCGTAGCGAGGAGTCGAGCATGATCAGGTTTGAGCTACGCAGCGTCGGTATCCACAGCGATGGCTACCCCGATACCAGCCGGGGCTCCGTCTGCCTGCGAGAGGAGCTGTATCTGCGTGGGGAAGGTGATGAAGTGCTCCCATACTTCCTGCGCTACCTCTGTGAGCAGTTTGTGGGCACCGTCGCGCGACAGGAGCAGAACGCGCTGGTGGTGGAGATCCCGCTGACGGTGATTCAAGCCTCTATGCAGATGTCCACTATCCTTCACCGGAGCTCCTACACGGGCAAGTATCAGGGGCCCTACTAGCACTTAGTGACCGCAGCAGGTACCCTAGCTGCACAACAGTCCCTCTACGTTAGCTGCCAATCATTGATTTGGTGCTGCTTTCTTATTTGTCTTCCTTTTCCTTTTTTGTTCTTGCCTTTCCTTTCCCCCCTTCTGTGTTCGCGTTCTTATTCCCGTATGTATACTAACAAACAATGTGCGTTACCTTCAGTTCAATGTACGAAAACTATACCACTCGCTAAGGCGAGTATATATACAAGTATATATCCACACATATTTTTATACAGAGTTTAATGCACGCTATCATCTGATATATATATAAAGTGGGAGCTTTCATGTAAGTGATGCACTCGGATTCGATATCTGATATAACTGTTCTCGCATTGTGTCTGTGTGCGTTTAGGGCGGAAATAGCGGTGCTTTTTATTTTTTTCTAACACGCCGAGGTCTCTCCATTTCCTTCGCGTTACCCCTGCCAAACATGGGAAGGTCATCTGAATTTCTGCACCTCCGTAAGATAAATGTACCGTCTGTATTTGCGCTGCCTTCTTTCTCTTCTTTGTTGTTATTTTTTGACGCTTTAATCTGATACGGTGCTACTTACTGCAAGGGAGATACTGGCGCATTATTTGCCGTTTAGTGCTCCTCTTAGAATCTCTTTACCTCCTCCCCTCCGCCAACTTGAAGGTGCTAGCGCGCTGAAGCAGCCAGGTTGATGAAAACGTCCACAGCGGGAGCTCGCCGTCTGGGGGCTGTTTGCCTTGTAGGCAGTACACACAGCACCTGCTGTGGGAGCGGCAGTGGTCATGGTGATCCCCTTGCTCAGTCGCGGCGGCATCAATCCTTCCTTGGTGAGCAGCGGGCCGTCGCACGGCACTCAAAGGCTTCCTTCAGCCACCCACTCGCGCCAAAGGACCCCGCCCTGCGCAACATCGCCCTCCCCGACACCGTCCACGCGACGGGGGGCTCCGCAGCCACGCTGCCTCCCGAGACGATCAAGCGGCAGGCACAGAGGGCGCTGCTGCGACAACTGCAGCAGGAGGTGTTGTGGGAGGGCACCGTGATTGACGACTCACAGCACGCACTAGTGAAGCACTTTCTTTCGCTAAGTAGGAATCCACGCTACCGCAGCGCACGTGGGATGCTGGTCGTGGGCGGCCGGGAGATGATTCGGGAGCTCTGCGAGAGCGGCCACGTCCCGAGGCACCTCGTGGTGACGGAGGGGAAGAATGTGCCAGAGTGGGCCTCGGCGCACCCGACGATGGAGATTGTGCACGTGGATCGCCGCGTGGCGGAGGAGTGTGCCCCAGGAAATGATGGCTTCTTCGGAGACTTCGACATTCCACCGCCGCCCGCGAAGGAGAGGCTCATTGCCAACCAGCAGCGCATGGGCCGCGTGCTGGTACTAGACAACATGGATGATCCGGGGACATTAGGAACGGCTCTGCGCACGGCAGCCGGCTTTCACTACGACGCCATCATTACGACAAATCACTGCGCGGACTTGTACGATCATCAGGTCATAAGGGCGGCACGTGGTGCCCACTTCCAGAGCGCTGTTCCAATCTACACTTTGCGTGAAGAAGACGGTGACGACGTGGACGGGATGCTCAACCACATTCTTCAGCGCAACGACCTTCTTCCGCTCTGCTTTGTGCCGCAGGACGATGTCAGTAATGATAGCCCCACTGCTCTGTCTTCACAACCTCAACATACTGCCGTTGTTGGGGCAAAACCGGTGTCCATTCCGCAACCGTCACACTGTGACGCTGCCGTGCGACGGGAGTCGCTGCGTGACTTTTGCCTTACCCGGTTCACCAAGCACAGCGACGGCAAGGACCGCGGGTATATGGTCTTTGCTGGCCCCAACCACAAGCGCAACATGCTGAAGCGACTCTACCAGCGCCTCACGCGGCCCACCACACAACTCCTGCTCAACAGCGCGAGCAGTGAGAACGACATGCTCATCTCGCTCTCCGTTGTCATGCATGCGCTGCGGCCTGCTGGCAACTGGGACTATCTTCCAGTGGATGAGCGCTCAGAGCCCTCGTCGATTGGGCTGCAGGAGCGTCAGGCCTCTGTGGACATTGGCCCTAACCGTCTCATCATGAACGAGTCTACACTCAACTGGGACGAGGACGAGCAGTGTCATCACGCGAACGAGCGCAACGAAATGATGAAGTGGCGGCGACTGCGGGTAAAAACTGCGCGCAGCGACTACGACCACTGGATGGAGGCGGAGGAGCTGCGTGTGAAGGAGATGATGCGAAATGAGCGGCGCCGTATGACGGAGCCGTGGAACACGCGGGTCACGAACCGCCATGCGCAGGGAGCGCGGGGCATGCCAGAATGGGTTCCTAACATAATCGACGAGTATCGCCAGTCACTCGACCGCGACCGTCTTGCCGAGGAACGAGAGACGAGCGAAGCCTACGCGCGGCCAAGCAACTACGATCACAGGAAGCGCTAGCCCGAAGGTTTGAGTTTTCAGAGGGCATACACCCAATGGACTCTTTCACACGCTAGCAGCGACTGAACTTCCTTCCTTTTCTGTTCACCCCGTTGCTATTTGTTGTTTACACTCTGTTCAGTAATTAACATAAATCACTCTCGATTCCAACACATATATCGATTTGCGACATCTGGCTGGCACTCCCTGTGACCCGTGGGCTTACGTGTCATAGATTCGCACTTCGTCACAACGACTACTGTTCTCTCGGTTGCTCTTTCATTTTATTGTGATTATGATATACATGAAAAGGGCTTGCCCTAATTTGGCCTTTCTCCTCTTCTATATTGGACAACAGTCGTTAGGTGTTTGTACGCTGACCACAGTGAGGAATAGCTCAGAGTGTGTGTGTGTACGAAAGGAAAGGGTGATGGTGCTGTACTCCATCTACATATTCAACCGATACGGTGACACCATTTACCAAAAGCAGTGGAAGCGGACTCGCGCTGTACAAGAGGGCGAGGCACGACTAGTGGCTGGATTTGTTTACACGCTACAGCACATTTCGTCACAACTTTCGTCGAGCGGCAATGGGGGCTTACAGGCTGTTAGCACGCCATTGTATAAGCTGCACTATCATGAAACACTGACAGGATATCGAATTGCTTTGTTGACCAGCAAAGATGCGGGCACTCAGGAAGTACAGAAACTACTCACGGACATCATTAAGGATGTGTTCACGCCGACGGTGACAATGAGTCCTACGTACACACATGCGCAAGGGGTTCTTGTTAGTGGTAGTGAGTTTGGTGATGGCTTGGAGGCATTGCTCGCGTCCCGGAAGCTGCTGTAGCGTCACAAGATACAAAAGGGGTGGGGGGAGGGTGGTCGGATCGCCATTTACTCACACCTGGTAATGTGGTAGCGCGTGAAGATGCTTGTGCGTGTACGTCTCTCTGCCTGTCTCTGTGTTGTTGCTGTTGCTGTGTTTTGTTTTTCTGTGACTCCCCAGTTCGTCGGGCACAATCAATGGAATGAGGGAACGATACAAAGGGGAAAAAAAGTGCCCGCTTTTGTTGTTGTTGCACTGAGACCTTAAACATGCATGTAGGCAAGTGGAACAGGCATACACAGATTGTCTCTCGCCTTCCGGTGTATTCAACTATCACTACAACTCCCCTCCCCCTCCACCCCTCCCATTCAACTAACACACAAATGAGAGAAGTGCAGGGGAGGCGCATACTCAGCGTTGTTCGCTCTTCTTTTCTCTCGAGTATAGCAGGGTGAGTCGTATTGTGAGACGACAAGAGAGGAAGCCGGTGAAAATCATTACGAAGCGAAAAAAAAAAAGAAATCACCAAATTATAATGATCTCACATTTTAATCTAGGAGAGAGCAGTTGGCAGAGCATTACACTTGAGGCCGTGTTGAAGCAACGAGGCGGTATCACACTCTATAAGGCTCGTTGTTCCTTGCCGTGCCCTTCCCCCTCGCTCTCTTCAACTTGTACAGAAGAGCCGGTGGTTGTCAGGGAAGTAGTGTACGACCAGCTGCAAGGCTGTTACTTCAGCGATCTCTGGCGAGAGGTGTCATTTCGGTTCAATATCAATCATCCCAACCTTGTAGCTCTCCGGTGGGCCTTCAGTCACAATGGAGTTCAGGCACAGCCAACAACTGAGCAGAGCCCACTGTCACACGATCAACCATTAGCAACATCCTCGTCATCGTCGTCGTTTCGACGGGAGCCATCTCAGCAGCTGCTCCAGTGGTCACCAATCCCTGCGTTTTGTCTTGTTGAGGAGATGGTGGATGGGTGCAGCGTTGCCGAGTACCTCTTGAAGGTACTCCCACCACGCTCACAGAGGCCATCTCAGTCAAGCCACTGTAGCGGAATGGCGCCCAATCTCATCGCAGCGGTCGCCTACGATGTGCTCTGTGGTCTGCGCCACTTGCACGAAGACTGCCACTACGCTCACCGCAACATCCAGTCCCCCAGCCTGCTACTCGATAAGCCCACGGGGCGGGTGAAGCTGTCACATCTCGACTGTTGTGGGCAGCCCTGGGGCCAGGCGGAGGGGTGCACCACCATTGTAGGCTCCTTCGCGTGGATGGCGCCAGAGATGTGCCAGAGCGGAGGGGTGGCTGGGGTTGGGGGTGGGGCTGCATGCGGGTCACATGGACTGGCGGTGGACCTGTGGTCAATGGGCATCACAGTGCTGGAGATGGCACTTGGTACCATATGCAGTTGTACGAAGGGGTTTGCGCACCTGGTGAGTGAGATCAGCAGGATACCGTGCTCTGTGCAGACTAGCACCAGCGAGCACCACTCCAAAGACACCGACGCTGCCTTGGATGATGGCGGACCAGCGGGGTGGCTGGCAAACCGCTCCCTTCTCTCATCCGCACTTCGCGACGTCTTGGAGGATCAGCTGCTGCTTGACTTCATTGCGTGCTGTCTGCGTGTGCGGCCGCAGGTGCGCCCCACCGCCGCGCAGCTGATGGAACACCCATTCCTGTCACAGCACGACGCCTTCGACCCCTTGAAGCGGTCACATGTCATTGGCAGCCTTGTGCGCGCTGTCGAACAATGTTCCGGGCTGACGGGTGGCGGGACAAACACACAGGAGGCAACGAGTACCCCTGACCTCCGCGGCGTTGAGGGGCGGGATCGAGGAGTCATCGACAGGCGTAAGTCCCGAAACGATTCTGCAGAAAGCGTGGAGATCTCAGCAGAAGCCACCAACCACCACCGCATGGACTCCACGCATACGCAGTACTCGTGGGTAATACCAACAGAACTGAGGAGTATGTTCTCTGCTGATGGGTGGGGGCAATCACAGCCCAATGTGGCCACTGCCGGGCCAGGCAGCGATAGCCCTGGGTCACGGCAAGTGAGCGAGGCCATGGGTGCCCCTCCAAGGTCGCTGTACGAAAGTGTGATTGCGCCTGCGACAATGGGTAGTCGGCGGATCCTTGTGCGCGCGGTGAGGGCACTTCAGAAAATGGATCCTGTGCACGTGCCCCACTACCCCAGCGGCGGCGGCGGTGACGACTGTCGCTCGCCTTCAGGGGAGGTGGAAAGTGCCAACGCCCGTGTGATCCAATGTGTAGCTAACCTTCAGTCGCGCAAGGTGTCGGCCGAGCAAGTTGGCTACTTGTACGACAACTTGTCTCGGGCCTTCGACTCGGTAAACACAGAGAGCTCGCCAATGTGTTCGGAGCTCTGCTACGATCTCCTCACACAGATTCTTGGCGATCCCCGCTCCGTCCAAAGCCTCTCCCGCACCGCTATTGGCTTTCAACGTGTTTTTGCTGGGACGACGAACCACCAAAAGCAACAACAAAAGCAACAGCAACAGCAAGTGTTTTTTCCTGTGAGCTACGATCCGAGCCGTAGCGTACGCCCGCTCCCATTCTTGCAAAATGTCAGCGTCCTTGGAAACACAATGGCGTCGGCAGGCGATGCGCTGGTACAGACTTACTCAAGCAGTCCTGTGGTCTGGGCCACCTTTGGGAACCCACGTACAACTCGCCGCAGCTCACCCCAACCGCAGCTCATGCCCACTGGGGACGGTGACGGCGCCCCTGACAGGCCGCCGGTACATAACGCATCGGCGTTTCTGTTTAACTCGTGGCTGAAGGATCAGCAAAAGGGGCCACCTGAAGCACAGTAGACGCTTCGCGCATGTGTTTGTGTGTGTATTTGTCCGTGGGCGTTGTGGACAGCTTATCTTCATTTCTGTGTGCAATGATATACTCATAATTTCAACATTCTATTCTGTCTTTGTTGCATACAATTGTGTGTGTGTATATATATGCTATGTAACTGCTGTTTTGGTGACGCCCGAAGCTGCAGCTATTGGCTTTCTACCATCTGCGTACGTTTCATTTTCTGTTCCTCCCTTCAACGTTGCGGTTCCTCTCAACTTTTCCTCTTTTTCTTTTTTTTTTTAATGCTACCATGGTATGAAGTGACTGCCCTGCTTCCTGTTGTGTTTTGCCGATAACATCATCATCATCCAAACGCGCACAGTACATCTGGTCAATTACAGAGTCTGTGAGTGCCTTCTTAACGATCGCAGCCTTCAAGTACGACATATAGTGCACGTGAGTGCCCATCCTCACACCCCGGGGTCAAGAGGTCGTTCTTGTTTGTGTTTCCTTTAACTACTGTTCTTTACTTTCTTTATTTACTTTGAAGCCCTTTCCCCTATCCCGCCATGACCAAGTTAGTGCGGAAGCTGAAACAGATGGCGAAGAAGCGATCGCATCGCAAGGCTGTGCAGAAGCGCAAGCAGGAGCGCGCAGTACGTGATCTCGAGCGTGTGGAGGTCGAGGCGAACCAGCTAGAGGACGCAGTGGACCTGGAGGTGGCCCGCCTGAACGGTGAGGAGCCGGTCAAGAAGGAGGTGCACATTGTTGGTGATCTGGTAGTGGAGGCACCGGCGAGGAAGTCGAAGAAACAACTTAGCCGCAAGCAATCGAAGCGCAAGGTGAAGTTGATGGAGCGAGGTTTAGCCATCACAGAGACGTTAGAGAAGAAGTGGGACTTGAAGAAGCGCCGCGTAAAGGTTCGAGCGCAGGTGCGAAACGAGAACCTCCATAACTAGGTGCAGCGGATAGTAACTCCCCCTCACTCTCTTGAAATGGGGGTTACAGCTATATCCACAAAGAACCCTGCCAGTATGAACTGCGCAGCATTTTTTTTTGTCGCTACCGCAGACAAAGCACCTGCAGAGGTGTAATCTGCGCTGCACTGGTACCCAACTACTCTTAAACGCATAATGAAAGGGTAATATATGTGTGTTTGAACAACTCTTTACCGGAGCGGGATTGCAATGAAAAAAAAGTTGTATACAGGCAAGCGCCTGGGGCGTCGAACGGCAGTTGCATTTTACGTGTGGGCCTCCTGTACCACATCTCCATCTCCAGCCTCTTTCACACGATCAACAATGTGTCCTCAAGTACTGTTCCTCCTCCTCCCTCCCTATCACATACCTTTTCCATCGCATTATCATGCGAAGCCACCCCTATCGTACTGTACGATAGCGCTGCTGAATTATTTATATTTGAATATATATATAATTTTCAGACGCACGTGCACGACACCAGGGAAACTTCCTAGCAAAGATGGAACGCACTCTACCAGTAGAGGAGATCCCTTCTCTGCCAATTAGTCCGACTAATGAGGCTGATGCTTCACCAAATGAAGAGCCGGTCCTGACACCACCATCACTACCACCACAGCAGCAGCAGCGGGAGGACAGCGGAGAGAGGCAGCCACATAATTCGGCTAATTTTGCCGTTAGCGATGATAGCCCTCCCGCTATCGCGGAGGTAAATAAACTTGTAATTAATGTGCCATTAGCGGTAGGTGGGGGCGAGAGTGCGGTGCGCGCAGATGAGGAGAGCAGTGCTGCTCACCCGTTTGCGGGTGACGAGCCTGATGCATCGGTGCCAGGCCCGCTCAGCATGAAGGATCTCTTTGGTGCTCTCTTTGAGGTGCAATTGGATACGGATGTTGTTGCAGCAGACCCCGCATTGTGTGATACGCGACACATCCTCACCAGTAACTTTGGTGAGTCCATCACTGAGATGGACATTGATCTGGTGAACTGCGAGACACTTTTGGAGCAGGAGATGCAAACAAACAAGAGTGCAAGGCACTTGGCTGAGGTCGAGCGTATCTTTGGTGTGGAGGGACTTAAATCACTGCTAAGTGACAAGATCGAGGCCTTCAACACTCTGCACGCCACTCCGCCCACTAAGAGCACTCTCGGTGATGTGTCCAAACTGTGGCTAATGGAGATGCCCAAGGTAGCTCCCAATCGACAGACGATGCATGCTGACCCGCAGCCCTTCTTCCAGTCCACGTGCGAGTATCTCGAAAGCAACCCTCGCATGCTGTACACCCCCTCGAATGTAATGCGATGGGCGCATCACAGGGGTAAGGACATATTCATGTCCAACTCCCGTGTTGTCCGCTGGAGCGACGGATCAGTGACTCTGCATGTCGGAAGCGATGTCTTTAGTCTGCAGGACTGCAAAGGCAGTGGCGCGCTCAATCTCCTCGCCAAGCCCACGACAGTGCGGAAGGGGGACGTGGCGCTGCCAGCGGTGGTCACGGCAATGCAGCCAGACCGGCACTTCGTCACTGAGCCCACTGGTGCGGCCTCGGTGGAGCACGCCGTGCTCGCTGAAAGTGTGCAGAACCGTGCTGTCGCCACAAAGCTAAAGCTGCCCTTTGTTGCTGCCCCCGTCCCTGCGATCAACTGGGCACGACCCCGCAAGGATTCGCGTAACCTCTACGAGGAATACGTTGCGACCGAGTACGATCAGCGCCAGAAGCTCATTGAGCGGCGGCGGCGTGAGGGTCGCCCCATGTCACTGGCTGAGCAGATTGCGCTGGAGGCGGAGCTTCACCACCACCTCAGCACCACCAGTGCAGATGTGCTGAAGGAGCAGCAAGAGGATGCGCGACGCGCAAGTGCGCTGCGCTCGGTGCAACAGCAACAGCAGCGCGCCGGGGCGAGGCGTGACCGGTTTGACCGGGACCTGGGTCTCTCGGCCGAAATGCCGGCAGAGTACGTGCGCGCGGGTGCTGAGGTCCACGACAGCGACAGCAGTGAGAACAACGAGAGCGGTGAGGACAGGGACGATGATGACTTCGAGACCGCGTTCGAGGAGATGTATCGGAAGCGCCAACGTGAAGATGAAGAAGTTGGCACACACACACAGGCACGCTATGAGGCGGAGCAATCCATCCGCTTCGCGCCTCTTACGGCAGCACTGGAGCAGCTCGCCGCGACGTTGCCAATGGGTAGTGATGCGCATGCGACTGTCCAGGGCACGCTAGAGTACCTGTTCTCGGGCCATCTCTCTGCTGATATGATCAAGAAGGAAATTCCCGTCATGCTGAAGGAGGTGACAGAGGATGCTCCAACGGTGGATACATCGGCAGTCGTAGCAGTTTTCAGCCGTATATTCACCGAGTAAATGAATCGCGCGCTTGCCTCTTCGCTGCTTCCTTCTTCACTCTCCCTTCCCCACAGATAGAAGCTCCAAGATCTGGACACCATTTCCTCCGTGTGCGCGTCGTATGGCGTGTGTAGTGTCAAAGGAGAAGGGTGCTTTTTTGCGGTAATTCTGAGAGTAAAAAAAAACACACAAAAGAACTCAGGCTGAGATCAGGGGCGACGTACCGTCTCCCAACTCGTCAGCTGTGTGTTTGCTTTGATTCTCCACCCACCCACCCCCTCCTCGCCCCCTTAGAAATACAAAAACATAAAAGAAACTCACACACAATTATTGTGAGCAGCTCTCAAATGTATCGACACGACGTTGTACGTGGATAGAGCGATTTGCCGATGGGAAGTGTGGGGGGGGGGGAAGTGACTGCGCGGGTGTGTGCTCGTGGGTGCGAAAGACCGAGCAATACAGCATGGGGAACAGACAATGGGAGAAAAGGAAAAGGAAAATAGAATGTCAGCTCTACGGAGAGGAGGTGAAAAAAAAATGTGAGAAGGACAGTGTACCCGATCGAATTGTGTACCGCGCCATTCTGTACGGCAACCAACGCAACAAGAGAAGTGTTCATAGCATTTCTTTCCCAACCATATTACCAGCAGACAAATGGGTCGTCTGGGGCTGTCTGGGAAGACGTGGGGTGAGGGACAACGCGGCCTTGTACTCAACGTATAATGGGCGAGAGTGCCGTCATCACCACTTGGGCACTTTGCATCCGTCCATCCTCTCCCCCTCTCCTAAAAGAAGAATGTTGTGATTAAAATTGAAGAGGGCGTGACAACGGTGGCTCGATTGCATGCCTACCTGTACTGACTTCCTGCTATCCTCCCCCCCCCATCCCCTCTTTCGTCCTCCTTACGCTCATTGCGTTGTGCCACATATTTTTTGATGCATTGATTGGAGAGTTCAATGAGTGATAGCGTGAGAAGTGCCTGCACTCTGCTTGAAGACGCATCATAATAAATACAGATACATAGCGATTGGAAGGTAAAGTCGACGCGTGCGGAGAGGTGACGGACACTGTCATTTAAAGCGAAGGAGATCCGCTACCACGCAGCGCGTGTGCGTGGGTGAGTGTTGTATGCACTTGGCTGTATGTGCAATGTAGAGGGACCACCGCTGAAGAAGCGAAAGCCGCAGCCCTTAGCGGCGGCGGAACCGCTCCCCGTCTATCTGGACTACAACGCCACCACGCCACTGTGCGAGGAGGCGTGGGCGGCGATGTCCGCTGTGCACAATGTCTGGGGCAACCCCAGCTCCTCGCACCCGTATGGTCTGGAGGCGAAATACTACCTGGAGGCTGCAAGAGCGCAGGTGTGCGCCGCTCTCGGGGCACCAACCAATGACTCTGTGGTCTTCACGTCTGGCGGCACGGAGTCCAACAACATGGCGATTGTGGGTGGCGCTCTGGCGGTGCACGCTGTTCACCCTTCCCGGTGCCTCGTTGTGTCCACCACGGTGGAGCACCCAGCAGTGGAGGAGGTGCTAAAGAACTTTCGTGTTACGGCATCAGGTGCCCAGCTAGAGTTTAAGCTTGTGCCGGTGAGTGCGACGACTGGCTGTCTGGACCCAGACCTCCTCAGAGAAGCGCTGCTCGCGCTCCCCGGTGGACCGCGCACTGTGGCTGTGGTGACGGTGATGACTGCCAACAACGAACTTGGGTCGGTGAACCCGATCCCCGATCTCGTGAGAATAGTGAAGGAGCTGTGCGGACCCGAGTGCCTCTTCCACACCGACGCTGCCCAGGCACTCGGCAAAGTGCCTGTGAACGTTGTTGCGAGTAATGTCGACCTGCTTTCCGTTTGTGGTCACAAATTCTATGCTCCGAAGGGGTCTGGCGCACTCTATGTGCGGCCTGGCGTGACGTTGCAGAAGATCCTCTTTGGCGCAGGCCATGAGCGGGGAATGCGGCCTGGCACTGAGAATGTACTCTTCGCGACTGGCATGGCCGCCGCACTCGCTCTCGCGTGTAATGGGTTGCCAGAATACGGAGCCCACATGCGTGAGACGCGTGATGAGTTGGCACGTGTGCTGCGCCTGGAGTTACAGCAGCATGATATGGACTACGAAGTGAACGGGGATCTATCCACTTCGCTCCCCAACACCCTCAACTGTGCTGTGTTCAAGAAGGTTCGCGATGACGCAGCCGGTCTGCCTTGCACGTACATCTCTGCTGCTCGCTTGATTCTCACAATTGGTGATCAAGTGTGCATTTCCGCTGGCTCGGCGTGTCACTCCACATCGGACGCAGATGTGGAGATCGAGGTCTCAACGCCGCTGAAGGCTGTTGGAGTGAACATCCACCGCGCCATCGGTACACTGAGACTCTCCACTGGTCGCTACACTACCATAGCGGAGGTGCGTCGCGCCGCACGGATCATTGCGCGGCAGGCGGCCCATCAATTCTCTGCCTAGGATGCATATTTGATAGTGAGCGAACCTGAACGATCATGTAGCACACAGGACAAGGAGAGAGAGTGGACATGCACGATTCGCATTTGTATGCTAATGGAGTGTTGCTCATGAGTATGCATGCTCATCTCATACACGTGTATCTAACGCACAACTAACTATATATAGAGAGAAAAAGAGAGGACCTTGGAATATGAAATGAGACCTTGAAGCTCCATTTCCTCAATATGCGCACTCTCCCACCCCTTTATTTACAGCATGAGAGTCGTTGTACTCCTACTACCTACCCCACCGTGTGTAGTCTTCATTGCCGTGCTCTTCGTTTCACTGAAGGAGGTGTGTGGGGTGCAGGAAACACGCTCCCCTTTCCACACCGACAGCGAATGCGCTCATAGATGCCTCAATCGAACTGCTCTCTCCCATACACAGAGCCGGTCGGATGGATAGCAGAAACGCTTGACGAACACCGCTATGATGTTGGGAGTGCTAGAGGCTCACGTACAAGCCACAATGCTGCCGACTTCCTTTTCTCTATATCCGTGACTGGTTTGCAAATGGTGGCGGATTTTTATAACACTCATCAAAAGTGCTGCTGGCCTAGGACCATGCTGGACACACGACTCGCTGAGTACGCTGTTGCAGAGGGTACCCACATCAACCCCTCCTGGAGCGCACAGGAGTTGGTGGCCTACATCGAGCAACTGTACGAGTTGCAGCGACACTCGATTCCTCGATCCGGGAGCGCCAATCGCATATCCTATGAGAACCAACTCCCACCCGTGATTCGATGTACCGTAGCGGATGGCGACATCGTATACGTACTCAGAGGCACTCTCCTGTTGCTACACCAGTGCAGCACTATAGATCAGACGGCAGCACCAGACTTCCCTTTGTTTGTGGCAATGGCTCCCAGTGGGCCTTGCGCGGGGTGCTGGCTACCGGACATACCACAACCGGTACAGGAAACCAAAAATGGCACGCCTCGGCCACTACTGTTACCACTGCACCGCGTGTATCCGATGAACCAGTTGTGCGGAGCGGAGGACAGGGACGGCTGCACAACCACTTCAACTTCGTCGTACTGGTGTGGTGAGTACGCGTCATTCGCGTGGATACTCTCACCACTCGGTAACGCGAACACCTCACCACGTGTAATCGGTCGTCATCATAGTAAGAAAAAACCCGGGACGGCGAGCGCTGCGGAACTAAATCATGACGAAGGAACAAAGCGTGAAGAGGGCCAAGCTAACACAATGACACCTCTGGCGCTCGAGTTTCACATATACGCATCGCAATCACCGTCACCGCTTGCGAGGAGTGCAGTGAGACGGTCCCTGGACACAATTCATACCTATACTCCGAGCACCAGTGTCGAGGCACGCTTCGGGCTCTCAGCCGCGACAGCTGACGACGACCCACGATTACTGCAGTCTCAACAGCAGACCCGTGTAGCGGGGCGCCGGCTGGCTGTACTGATGAGAACGCTGGACGGTGCCGAGGGGACGCGGAAGCGTCTGCGAGGAGGAGGGAGTGCTGACGATGCTGATACTCCTACAACGGGAAAGAAGTGGTCCCCAACACCGGATGCCCGCGCCTCACTTCGGCTTGTTGGACGCCTCCGCACTGAGAAGCCCGTGCGCAGAGAATTGTGTGTCTCTGCCAATAGTGCACACCTCGGTAATCTTCTTCGCAGCGACACTGAATGGCCTCTTCAACTTCACTGGCCACACTCGACGTGTGCGGAGGCAGTCTCTGCTGCTGACGGTCTGGTCGAACTCTCGAGAACTATGAAGGCGTTGGCCGCCACCCGGAGTTCCTGAGCGAGCAGTGTGGGCATGTATTGAAAGTGAGAGAGGCAGCGGGGAGGGGAGTTGGTAATTCTTCATTGTACACTTCAAGTGTGCTTGTTCAATAAAACGAAAAAAAAAACTGTTCATATGAGAAAAACAGGAAAGAAGTTCTGTGTATCTTGTTTGCCTATTACTACTGTCGGAGTATAGTGTTCACCCATGCATCTATTGTCTTCTCCCTCACGTCTATCTTCACTGAAGCAGTGGAGTAGTAACGTATTACTTCTCCTACATAAATAAATAAAAATACTATCGCGCATGTACGGATACTAGTTTTGTCTCATTACAATACTCACACACACACACACACACACACGCAAACAATACAGACTGCAGACTTGACGAAGTCACATCGGCTGCGGATAGTTAACATATACTTAGGAGAAAAGACGACAAGCAAAACGAGTCCCCGTCCCACCCCTATCCATATTGGGTGAACCTATTTCTGCTGTACTATTTATTTTTATTCTACCTTTTTACTTTTGTGTGTGTGTGTACCGACACGACGAAGAAACCGCTCAGGGGTGAGGGCATACATAGACGTCTGTACCATCAAAACAGAAGAGTATCTATACTAGGGATTCCCTTTTTGGTGTACGACGTTGTACCCTGAAAGAAGAGGAGAAACTACTGAGAGATTGCAGGCGATAGTAGGGGTGCATTATACTTGCAAAAAGGAGAAAAATCACTACGAACGACCAGCGTTGGTGCGCATTTATCACGAGATCTCTCCGGTGCAAGCGCACATCACAAAGGGGCACTTTTTAAAATAATTAGAATTACTGTTACTGCTTCGTCGAAGTAGTTGCAGGTAAGTCTGAGGCTGCCCTCCACCCTCCACCCCCTCCCTTTTCCTCCTCTACCACAACTCTCTGAATTGCGTGGTGGTAGCGTAGGAAGTAAGGATTTCTTTTCCTGTGTTGTCATCACTACTGCTTATTCGTTTTCGGAGGTGGGGAGAGGGGGATTAATAATAAAGACGACTACACATGAAACAGCGTTCATTCGGCGTGATCCTCACCATCCTCTCCGCTGTTTTTGTCTGCGAGTCCCTTGCGGCTACTATATTAATGCCGTTTGTGGGCCTATACGTCGCACACTTGCAGCTTATCGACGCCAACGATGCTGGCTACTTGTCCGGTATTTTGGTCTCAGTGTTTCAGTTGGGGCAGATGCTAACGTCGAAGACGTGGGGCTCCACGTCTGATCGCATCGGGCGCAAGCCGATGATTCAAGCGGGTCTTGTTGCGAATGCGGTGGTGGCGGTGCTTTTTGGTATTAGCCCGAACCTCCCCTTCTGCATTGTCATGCGATTTTTACACGGATGTGCGAATGGCAATGTGCTGGTTGCCAAGACCGTCATTGCTGATATCACGGACAAGCAAACTGAAGGCATTGGCTTTGCTGCTATCTGCGTCTTTTGGGGTCTCGGCTCCATCATTGGCCCCGCAGTCGGCGGTATGCTCTACAACCCTGCCGAGAACGACACCCTGCGCCGCTATGTAAAAACTGGCAACAAGGTAGTAGATGCTGCTGTGCAGGCGCACCCAGCGCTCCTGCCGTGCATCGCGATTGCGAGTATTTCCGTTATCACGCTGGTGGTCACTAGTATTGTGCTCCCTGAGACGAGCCGCCGTGCGGAGCCCCCCGTTCAGATGGAAGCCCGCAATCACGGAGTGGCTGCGACGCCGCTCTCAGTGGTGGTGGTGGCATCAGAGGAGGAGGAGCGGGTGCTTGTGGAGGAGGCGCCATTTCTCATTCGTGTCCCCACTAATTCTGGAAGCGGTACGATGGGAGCATCACCGGCACCGGATTATCCAACGGTGCTGCTGCCGCTCGACAAGGGCAGTGGGGTGCGCGCACTGCCAGGGCGGAGTGTAGGGCGTGCGCCACTGGGTCTCCCCTCCGGGTATCCCCCATGCATCACCGGATCCACTGACAGCCGTTCCTCGTCGAAGCAGGCCTCCTTTTTCGCAGTGACACCATCCACCCCTAGCCTCTCCAGTAGGGTGCCGGCGCATCCAGCAGAAGTAGCGGCGGAAGCGACTGAGGAGCAATTTGGGTACAGCGACGCCACGCGGTTGCCGAGCACCCGGTATGTCCTTCTCCTCTACATGTGCATTGCCTCCACAGAGTGCGCGCTGCTGGAGGTGATTCCTCTATGGGCGATCGCGGATCGTCATAAAGGTGGACTGAAATTCTCTGCGCAGATGATTGGGTGGCTGCTAGGGATCTCGTCGGTGGTGTGCGTCGCAGCGACCGTGTCCTTTCCACTGATTGTGCGCTGCCCACTTGGCACGCGAGCTATCTGGGACTTCTCTGTTATGTTTTGGGCAGTGACGAGCATCCTCACCCCCTGCGCCTCTTATGTGCCGCAGAGGCACCGCTTCGCTACCACGGCAGTCTTCACCTCACTCCGTGAAGTTGGACTGTCGTGGTCGTACAGTTTGGTGTATATGTTTGTGGCGCGATCGGCCCCATCAAAGCATATCGGCTCTATGAACGGCATCGCGCAGTCGGTCGCGTTGTTCTCGCGGATGGTGACCATGCTGGTGGTGCCACTGATATTTGCGTGGTCGCTCAACGCTCAAAACCACCCCTTCCCTTTTAACTTCCACTTTTCGTTTTGGCTGACCTGTGTGCCGCTGCTGGTTAGCTATGTGTACTCGTCTTATCTGCCCCCGCGTGTCACGGATGGAGTGGAGGAGCCAGACGATAATTCCTGAGCTGTCCATTCCTTTTTTTATAAAGTACTCTTTTTTAAGACAATTGCACCATGTTTCTTTCTATTTCTATATATATAATTGTATTTTTGATGAGTAACGATTTGGTTGTATATGTTGTATGCTGATCTTCACAGCTCGTTTCGAATCGGCCGTTACGCTCCCCCCAAATGATGATGGTGAAACTGATTATTATTATTTCTTGTTATGACTGGTTTCTGTCTCGTTCGTGCGCCTACTACTGTGCACCCTCCCCCTCTTCTCCCTTTCCTACGCACAAAAGGTGAGATTCCCTGCATCATATATGTACTTGTGACTATCCATATATATATATATATATATATATATATATGTATGTATGTATATCGGTGCCTATGTGGATGAATGGGTAAAGCATACTCTCATGTATATGTGAAATGCAGCGACTGCTGTGTATCCGCCTCTTTGTGTCTCTCCCCCTTTTATTTATGTGTGCGTGCGCAGACGTCGGCCCGCATTGCCACTCATACCAACTCACCACTCGAAACATGGTTTGAGGGGTTCTTTGTTGTTATTGTTGTGATTCAGCTACAAATAAACGGTTTAATGACACTCTCCACCCCCACACGCCTGTTCTTATTCCCCATCCATATAAACGAAAACAGATCTATCATTGTAAATCGATAACAAATGACTTTGTCCAGCGATGTTTCTGCACTTTCCTCTACCTCTCTTCTCTCGCCCGCCCACAACTTTCCAATGTCGGCTCATTCATTTATACTGGTGTATCTGCGTCACAGAACTTTCTCTTTGACGTCTTAGCTAATATATATAGAAAGAGAGGGACATCTGTATTTGGTTCCCAAGTTGCAACTACGTAGGCCATGTCCTCCTTTGCATCATCACTGTTGATGCTTTTGTGCGGGTCGTGGGCCCACTTCAGTGCGGCGCGAGTACTTCCAGGCTCACTGAAGCTGATTGCGCCGTCCATTGGATGGGTATTCACGACCCTCATTGTACGCTCCCGCTGGCCTCACCTCTTAACCATAGTCGCAAGCATCCACGGAGTGCTGGCGGTCGCCGGCTACGCAAAGGTGGGCCTCACCAATGTTTTACTCAACAGGCTGTGCATTTACCCAGCCGCTGCGACGTGTGTCGGCGGCATCCTTGGCTCTGTCATTGAGAGCCCCCAGCACTTTGTGTGTGTGGCACTGCTGTTGATGCAACTCTGGGCGACGTGCGGCGGCGCTGTCATGCTCCTCTGCTATCCAGCGTCTATCCTGCAGGTGGCTGTGTCGCAGCAGACCCGAGAGGAACAGTACGCTGAGAACGTTAGAGTGATCGTCAATAATGACAAAACCGTAGAGCGGACGCTAATACCTGGGCCGGGCGGCGTGCTACTTGATACTGCGGTGGTGAGGCAGCCGACGCTGTCACCGCGATGGGTCATCTACATGGGCGGCAACGGTGAGTTCTTTGAGAGCTCTATCGATGATGGCGACTTTCCTAGAATGTGGGCCAATGTGATTTACTACAACCACCGCGGCATCGGTCGAAGTACTGGATATGTTTCCCAGGTCGGTGACCTGGTCGAGGACGCCGCGGCGGTGGCGCTGTACTTTGTAGAGAAGGAGCACATAAATCCAAAGAACCTCCTTTTCTTTGGGCACAGCATCGGCGGTGGAGTAGCAGCGCACGTTGTGGACCGATGCTTCCCCGACTCCCCACTGGTTTTAGATCGCACGTTCTCAAGGCTCTCCGACGCGGCAATCTGCTTTTCTCCCTTCACTGCAGCCATTACAAACGCACTGTTTCCCATCCTGGTGGGGAACTTGGACACCCTCGCGTGCTGGGAGCGGATCGCCAACAGTCGCAAACTCGTTTTGTACGCCAAGGAGGACGAGATCATCAAGTACGCAGTGGCCTCCATGGGTCGGCTGCCGCAGTTTCAGCAAGACGGGAAGGAGGCGTCAAGAGCAATTCAACTGCGCGGACATTCCGTGCCGTCCTTCCACAATGGCATACTACCGACGTTTCAAAACGGTGTCGCTGCCTTGACGCAAATCGGGCTACTGTTCCATGACCGTCAGTGATTCATTCAGTTGCAGTCACGTTATGTTGTTCTTGTTCTTGTTCTTGATGTTTTCTTTTTCTTTTTCGCTGCGTACTTGTGCCGTTATCTAGTTACCTATAAAGGTGCATATATATATATTCTACATCATTTCCGCTCCCACTACCCATGACAGCCCTCTTCTCTACGATCTCGTTATAGATTTTTTACTGTAGTCTGTTTTTCCCCTTTTCTGGTTCGTAATAATGATTTAAGTTTGTGCCTTCCTCCCTCCCTCCCTTCTACCAGCGCTCTCCTATTGACTGTTTCGCTTGTTTGCTTTTTTATATATATCTGCCGGAGATTTAGTCTAATAAGAAGGTACGAGGGGTCGGGGGAGGTGGATGTAATGTGCGGTGGGTGACATACGATGAGATATACATATATTTGACTCTCAGGTTAGTAGAAGATGGAACGTTAACAGAGGGTAGAGCGGTAAAGTGGAACCATTGTAAGTTTAATATAATTAAGGATAAATAATGCATGCGGATTGTAGCATATGGTACTGGCGTATCAAAGTAGCTTGTTTCTCCGGAATTGCTAAAAAAACGCAGATATTTAAGTGCCGACATCTCTCTACTGATGTATTTCCCTTTTGTGTGCCTTGAAACCTTTCGTGATGGCCTGCTCCATCACACGTGTGGGCACAGAAGCACTTCTGGCAATGCTATAGATGTGAGATCTGCACCTTCTTCACTTGTTATTTTTCGGCGTTGCGTCACATTTCTAATAAGCGCAACTAGTGCGTACATGCATGTAAGGGCACCTTGAAAACAGGAAAAGAAAAACAAGGACGATAGCGCCACCCGTATTGACAAATAGCAAGGTACTTATTTATTGTGAGCGTACTCATACACGTACAAGGGTAGAGGAGGTGACCTAAGAAAAAAAGACCAAGAACTAACTTGAAGGCTCTCCTTTTTGTGTCATCTCAATAAATAAAAGAAAAACACTCACAGAGCTTATTTTAATCCTGACTCACAATACACAGGTACACTAACCAGTCAGTTTTGTCCTGTACAATTGAAGCGGTAATTTTCTCAATCCAATAATACTTATAATAAATCGTAACGCACGTTTTCTTTGTAGTAGTTTTTTTACCATTATGAGCAGCACCCGAGATCATGGCCGCCCATCACCTCAGGCGTCCTCGTCCTCGCCCGTGGCTGAGGATGCACGCCAGTCGTCACCGGCACCCGACCGCAAACGTGCAACGCCGTTGCCAAAGCGGCAGATGGTGGCGCTGGCGATTGTGCTGCTGTCAGAGTCCATTTGTTCCACAATGCTCCTGCCATTTGTTGGACTGCTGGTTGCCCATCTGCAGAACTGGCCTCCTGAGAAGGCAGGCTTCGGCTCTGGTGTGCTAATTGGTGTCTTCATGCTTGGCCAGGTGGTTAGCGCAAAATTGTGGGGATACATGAGTGACACGTACGGACGGAAACTCCCTCTCACCACCGGACTCTGCGCAAGTGCCATTGCGATGTTGCTTTTTGGGTTGTCTTCGAATATTTATATGTGTGGTGTGATGAGATTTCTGCATGGATTTTTCAACGGAAACGTGCTTGTTGCAAAGACCGTGATTGCTGACATCACGGACAAAACCAATGAGGCAAAGGGCTTTGCTCTCATCAGTATCACCTGGGGTCTTGGGACCCTCTTTGGCCCGGCAATTGGTGGCTTCATGTATGATCCTATGAAGAACCCTTCGCTGTCGTGGATGCATATTAGCGAGAGGAGTGTGTTCAGTCGTTTTCCAGCGCTCCTACCCAGTCTTACCATCTGTATTTACACCGCCGTGGCGCTCATCTCGTGTATCTTCTTTGTGGACGAAACTAACGTGCACCGGAAGCCATTTAACTTGGAGACTTTGAAGCAGTGCTTCCGCTGCGGTCGCGCGAGTGATGTGGCCGTGATCGCGGAGGAGTCGGCAGACGCTGCCGCGGCCTCACCGGTCACTCAGTCTGGGAAAATACCACGGCGGCACCTGTCCTACCTACAGGCAGCCAAGATGCCGGCGATCCGTAATGTGAGTATACTGTACATGCTTATGGCGGCCTCTGACATGACCTACGGTGAAACGCTACCCCTCTGGGGCATTGCGCCGAAGGAGGTTGGCGGCCTGAATATATTATCGAGTGAGATTGGTGTCCTTATCCTGTCATACAGCATCCCGTCCGTCCTCGCCAACGTCTTCTTCCCCAACCTGTGTAAGCTGCTTGGCGACTACTTGGACTTCTGGGTGCTCGCTGGGGTTCTTTACACCACCTCTGTACTGATCGTCCCCATGGGAGCGCGCTTCGGGCCGGTGGGCTACTGGCACGTCATGTTCTGGGGCATCGTCAAGCAAATCGGTGTGTCGTGGTCGTACAGCCTTGTCCACTTGCTGACGGCGAAGGCAGCCCCTTACGGTTGTCTTGGCGCTGTATATGGAATTAGCCAATCGTGTGCTTCCGCGACACGCTGCGTGGTGCCATTTATTGCCGCCCCAGTGTTCGCGTTATCGATCTCATCGCCAAATCACCCTTACCCCTTCAATTACTGTCTCGTCTTCGTACTCTCTGCTGTGCCGGCGTACACATCGATCTTGATGGTGCAATATGCTACCATTTTAAACCCCGAGACGGAGGAGGGTGAGGCAGTAGACGTGGTTGTAGAAGCTGCAGATCCATTAGACAAGAGCGCTATCCGGGAAGTCAGGGATGAAGCCTCCCACGCCTCTAATCCAGATAACGAGGCCGTCTACGTTTCACTTGCCGCATCCTTCGCAACAAACCCGCGACATGACACATACGTAAGCCTAGTGGAAATGGAACGCACAAACGCGGAGGCGCATGGCTATAATATCGGCGATCAGCCCGGATGCGTGGATGTGGGGGAGAAGGACCCACCTCGAGATAGTGAGACGGCCTTAACATCGCCAATAATATGCCCGTGACGTGGACAGCGCAAAGGGAGGGGGGGGGCTGTGGTGGTAGTGTCTGTTTGAACCTTTCGACTTGGGTCTAATAATTCAGTACACAGTTTACGTGGTATGTGTCTCTCTAACTTTTGTAACACGAGGTTCTGTGAGTAGTTGTGTAGTTTTATGTGTTGCATCGCCCACTCTTAGTATGCACACATAGACATAAACAGTCTACACTTGAGGACAGTAAAGGCAGACCCGCAAGTAACCACGGACCTGTGAGCTCTATCTCCCCTCGGAGGTGGAGAATGGCTGGAGTAACAAGCAAAACAGATAAGTTGTGACAGGAGAGGTGTTTCCTAGAAACGATTAACGCAGTTCTCACATGGCCACCTCACGAAACAGACCTAGTTTCTGTTTTTTTTTTGAGTATTGTTATTATTGCTGCTGTATTCTACCGGCTTGCTTGTTCCCTCCCTCCGCACTCTTCAATTTTAGGATGTCAAGCAAGACTCGCTACTCTTCGTATTTATTTATTCCCAGTCTGTGGATAGCCACACATTCTTGACTTACCCAGTGACTTCACCGGAAACGCGAGTGTTGAAGGAAATAGATTTTTTTGTACTCTCTCTCTCTCCTTCTCCGGTCACTGTATCGTCTGGGCGAAGATTGGTTGTGGTGGACTGAGTGCCGGTGGTCTCTGTCGTCTGGTACCCAATCTTGCTGGTGAACTTCCTTTGTCAGTTTTACCAGGCCTTCGCGGCACACCGACGTGCATACGCCACACCGCAGCGTCGAGTGCCTTATCTCGTATTTATAGAACTCACATCAGTGTAAACAAAAGAAGTCAACCTGCCGTTTCTCTGTGATAGATCACGTAGACAGTTAGTGCAAATATGGCCGCCGGAACTTCTGAGGCGCCGAGTACTGTTCGGGCGCTGCACAAGACGGTGACGCCGCTTCCAACTGGTCAGCTCGCAATCCTCTCCGTGGTACTGGTGACGGAGAGTATCTGCAGCACCGTTCTCATCCCATTTGTGGGCTTCTTCGTTGCCGCGCTGCAGAACTGGCCACCGGAGAAGGCCGGCTACTCCTCGGGTTTTCTTATCGGGATGTACATGTTGGGCCAGGTGGGCAGCAGTAAGTTCTGGGGTGGCGTCAGCGATAAGTACGGGAGAAAGGTCGCCATCACTTGCGGTGTGAGTGGGAGCACACTTTCAATATTCTTTTTCGGACTGAGCGGGTCCATCTGGACCGCCTGTCTCTGGCGCTTCATACACGGCCTGTGCGGCGGTTGCTCGCTCGCCGCTAAGACGATGATTTCCGACGTCACTGACCACACCAACCAGGCTAAGGGGTTTGCATTAGTTAGCCTCACGTGGGGCGTGGGAACTCTCTTCGGCCCCTCTATTGGCGGCTTTCTCTACGACCCCGCCAGCAATCCAAAGCTGGCATGGCTGGGGCTGAGCACAGAGGGATTTTGGGCTCACCACCCTGCCTTCCTTCCCGCGCTGGTGGTGAGCATCTATAATGCCATTGCAGTCGGTATTTGCGTGTGCTTTTTACGGGAAACGAACAAAAACATGCATCCCCTTGAGGGGGCCTTTCCCGAGGCGATACGTCGCGCGCTAGGTCCGCTTCTGCGCGCCATCCAGCCCAAGGGTCCTGAGACACTCACGAAATCCAGGGCGCGCGATGTGTTGGTTGTGGAATTTGCGGATGAGCATGAGGGAGCGAACGGAGCTGTTGTTCAACGCTCGGCAGCTCACCACAGTGATCCAGCAGGTCATGCCACAGATGCCACTGTGCCGACGACAGAGGCCGCGTGTGCGGGCGATCACCAGGATACCGCACCGGAAGTGCGCTCAAAGCGCTTTGGTTTCAAGCAGGCATTTCAGAATCGACTCACATGTACGGTGTGCATCATGTCCATGCTGATATCCGCAGAAGATATGCTGTATCTTGAGATATTTCCTCTCTGGAGCATCGCATCGCCGGACGTTGGGGGTCTGGGACTCCTGTCTGATGCGGTAGCAGTACTTATCATCGTCAATAGTGTCCCTGCGGTCCTCTCAAACGTTGTCTTTTCCCCGTTCAGCCACTGGGTCGGGGATGTGCTGACGTTTTGGCGCATGGCGCAAGCTCTCTGCGTGGTCACCACGCTCGCTGTTCCCATAGCACCCTACTTTGGCTACAATGGTGGCTACTGGTACACGATGGCGGTGGGCATCTTCCGCAAGGCGTCGGAGTCATGGATGTTTGCCTCTCTCATGCTGGTCGTCGCGCTCTCCGCGCCTCCAGGACGAATAGGTGTCATGTACGGCGTGCAGCAGGCCACGGCATGTGTGGTGCGCGCCATTGTTCCTTTTATTGGGGCTCCGCTCTTTGCGTGGTCCATTAGTGGGCGGCACATTTTCCCCTTTAACCATTTCCTGTGCTTCATAGTCGCCGTGGTGCCGCTGGTTGTGTCTCTGGTGGTGTCCTACCGAGTGGTACTTCCAGCGAAGGAGGATCACAGCAACCACCAGCAACCAGACTTGCACGACGGTGACAGCGCCGCGAACTCTGGAATGCATGGAGCAGCGGACTCGCATGGAGAGAAGGATATCCAAGCCGATTGTCAGTCCGTTGCAGCAGACTCCCACTACAGCTATGTTCTCTCTGCGCACAACAGCGTGGATGGAGGCGTATTGGGAAACTCCTTTACGGCCCTGTCAACCGCCTTTGTGGTGCACCCAGTGCCGGAGCTCCTGCATCCCGCCATCATTCCCCCAAGCGTGGGCGGTGGCGATAGCGATGAGGACGACGTCGGAGAGATGTCGGAGTGGTATGCTCAGAGCTCCGAAGAAGGAGACTCAATTGGACTTCATGAGCGCGCGGCACGTGCACGTCGTCGTTCCTGTGAGTCCCTGGAATTTGAAGATGAGAGGATGGAGGTGCAGGATCCAGAGGATGAGCATTTGACTCCATCCAGTGGCTGCCCACAAACTACCAGACTGAAGTTACTGTGAATCTTCTTGACTGAAGGCTTCAGTTTCGTCCTCCAGTAGATTCTGCTGCCATGGCCGTGATGGTTCAAAGGTGTAAATGCTACTAAATTGGGTTTTAATTGCAATGGTCTATACTATTTGTATCGGTGTGCTAATGCACTTTTGATTGGTGAAAGGAATCGCAACAAAACTATCTCTAAAGTGCTTTTGATACCCACTGCTGCTTCTATTGGGGCAGTGAGTGTGTATATCTGTGAACGGTTTATTCGAGAGAACTATTTTTCTTTTTGTTGTTTGTGTGTTGTAGATTGTACATTTTTTTTATCATGTCTCGTGTTTGTTAATTGATTATATAAATATATTGGTCGCTAAAGCTGCGTATACCTCTTGTTGTCTTCACTGTCTATCTATTCTGTTTACCGTACTTCTCTTTCGTTTTCCTCGGTCACCGCGTGCCGTGAGTGTGTGTGTGCGTCAGAGAGAGAGCGAGCAACTGTACACTGATGTCATCTAAACCCTGCCACATACTTTGCTGTTGTGCCGCTGTGATACTGAAATTGCACCCCTCCCTTCCCCCCTCCCAATGCAATAGATGCGATAGCGACTAGTAGTCAGAAGAGTGACTGCGTAACGCTTGAATTGTTCTTGTTTCTTATTTATCTTGTTGTATTCGTTACAGGTTTCATAATCGAGGGAACAGTACCTACATATACATACAAAGTAGGCCATTCTCTGTTTGGTGCACCTGACCTTGAAAAGGAAAAATGGTTCTCGCCTATCAGCTAGCATACAACGACCGCGTGGTGGCCAACGGGGCGGCTTTCAATGAAGAGGTGGACGATTACCTCGACAAGGAGTTCAAGGACCACGTCACTGCCACAATTGAAGAATGTTTGCGGCAACGGCCCTCCGACCCAGTCCGATTTCTTGCTGAGCATATAAGCAAGCACAAGGCCACCACTACAGAGGCACAGAACGCCGCCACTGCAGCCCCCAGCGCGGCATCAGGAGATGAACACGGCGCACCTACCGAGTCGATGAATGGAAACGCGGCAAAATCCATCAGCATTTCTCAAATGGAAGCAGACGAGGGCAGCCGCAAGGCGGCCGCCAAATCCCCATCCACTATGCATCTCTATTTTGCTGGTGGTGTATGCTGCGAAGTGCAAGCGGCATCGCAAACATACGCGTCGGCGGAGGGGCTTCCTGGCGTGGCCGTTCTGTGCATGCAATCCCCCAGTGTTTACGAGATGGCAACGGCACTCTCGCATTTAGAGGCAGCAGCCACCCCGAACACCGCCACTGGTGAGCCAACTCCTACGCTGGTCATTGTCGAGCCGCCCGCGGCACCATCCGAGGCAGTCTTTCTCAAGGGAATCCCGTATATTGTGACATTGGTGGAGCAGCTGCAGTATCATAAGCGGAGAGACAACGGCGACGCCCCAGCACCAGTGGCTGGTGAAACCTTCACCGCCAAGGCATTTGCACTGCTGCAGGAGAAGCTTGGGGACACGCTGCAGGATCTCACCAGCGCAATGGCTTCTGTGGTGTTAGAGGACGAGGACTCCTCTGACGGCGGAAGCGGTCTAACAGTGCATCCGCAACCGTCTCAGGGCAGCGCCGCAACTCCAGTAGATATTTCGGCGGCCAAGGAGGAGTGTCCGCCCCGGCGGCGGCTTGTCGTGCTGCCAGCCGTGCAGGACAATTACATGAGCGTCTTCGATCACATCGACACTGGGTTTCGTGAGGCGATGCATCCGGAGTTCGTGCGGGCACAGCAGCATCACCATTACAGCGACGCCCCCAACCCCCTCGCCTCGCCGTATGTAGAGCCGCCCTGTGTGCTCTTTGTCTCCTTCAACAAGCAAACCGCGGCACTCACCTACTCGAGAGTTCTTGCGGCACTGCTGCCCTACCACGATCGCACCCAGCGCACCAAGCTGAGCGCGATCCGTGATCGCCACACGGCCCGGTGGCGGGAACTCAGCGTGTCACACTGCGTAGAGTACTGGACCAGTGTCCACCGGCGCCGCGAGGAGCGCGATGAGGCGCGCGGTGTGCGGCGGGGGCCCTTGCGACGGTGCCGCAACGGCCACTCCACCAACGGGCTGCTGGCGGCGCCCGGCGCAAAGACCACCGACAGCAGCTCGGTCAGCGCACTACAGCACCCGCAGAGGTCTGTCATCTTGCAGGCACCCGCTCCAGGAACACCCATGTCCACAAGCGCGGTGACCCACCGTTCGGTGGACACCTCCCAGGACCCACTGCGCGCGGAGCTGAAGAGCCAGGCCGCGTCTGAGCGGGAGCAGAGACGCCAGTGCGAGGACTCCGCCTTTCTGGAGGTGGTTAGCCTACTCCGTGTGCAGGCGGCAACGCGGCTGCAGGCAGTCGCACGCGGCTGTCGCACCCGCCGCTTGCGAAAAGAGAAGGGAGATGGGCAGCGGGAGCAGAGCCCTGGTGGTCGCGGCAGCACCAACAGGTCGACCATGTGGGACGACCCACTCCCAGAAGCGGTCCCCGCACTGCTGCGTCTCAGCATGAAGCATCTTGCTCAGGTGCACGGCGAGGTGTTTGGAAACTACACGCAAAGTCTCCCAGCGGCTCCTCGTCGCGCTACCGTGTACCGGCCCGTGCGCCGTACGCTGCCCGCCACCTTTGACGAGGACGGCGATAGCGAAACTGAGGAGTGGGTCACTGAGGAGCTGCTTGTCCCACAGAGCCGCACCACCACGACTTCGCCGCACTTCAACCCTCTCCGCCGGCTCTTGGAGTGCCTGCAGTTCTCCACCTGCGACATCCTCGATGATGCGATGCGACTGCAGCGTCAGTGCGGTGGGATGTCCTTCCTACAGCTCCGCGCATATGACATGCTCAAGTCCGTCGTGCTGAGCCTGCATCACATTGCCTTCACCGAGCTGTACCACCGCAGGCTACTTTCAAGTGAGCACCTTACTTTTTCGGGATTTATGCGTGGATTCCACACGGAGGTGCTCGGCTGGCTTTCCCAGCCCCACCTTGTTTCGCTCGCAGCACTTCATGGTGACATGCATCACGACAGCGCTGCGGAGCCGGAGGATTCCGCCGGCCGACAACACGCGGCGGCAACCTTCGACGAGCAAGCGCTCCACTACGACCGCATTCTCGTGGAGGGGCAGACGAATGTGGGCATCGTGGACCGCTGCGATGAACAGTTCGATGACGCCTCATTGGTCACGCGAGTGGCACCAGGAGTGTTCGTTGCCCCTCCAGTCCCAACATTGACTCAGCTAGCACGCCTGCTGGAACACGTGCGCGCCGACGCGCAGGCGCAAGACGCTGTTGTCATGCCACTGAGCACTGGAAAGAGCAACAGTGGATCGAACGGAGACCATACAGATGCGACTGTGCGTGTGGGCTGTACCCACGTGCATTGGTGGGCTCTGTGCCCTCACCCAGTGGCTTATGTCTGCGGTTTGCCTTTTGTACTGGCGCCACGCAGTAACGGTCAGTCCGTGGAGGGGCGATCTGGCTACGATGAATTTGTCATCCGCCGTATCCATCAGGCCCCGGCACACAAGGAGTGCTTCAACACCACGCAGCCACCGCCACCCCAGAGAACACCTGGCGCAGAGCCAGACCGCGATGTTGGAGCTACGAGCACCTCCTCCCTGCCTCAAAAGTCGAAGATCCAGGACAGGGAGGATCTGACGGGCGCGCAGTTCTGTCCCATGACTGGAGACTGCAGCGTGGGCCCGGAGGCACCGTCCAGCTGCCCCGCAGTCCTCGCGGCGTTCGCTGGTGCGTCTCTTGCCAGGGAGGACGGGCACTTGGCTGGAATGCTTCGCTCCGAGCAGCAGCGCCTGGGCGAGTCAGTGCAGTACTTCAGGGTCCCATGCGCTGCCGAGGGCAGTGCTGAGGAGGCTGCTGGGACACCATACTACACAGCTCTCGCCGCGAAACAACTCGTAAGGGGGCAATCCGCTGACCTGAGTGTCTGCGCCGGAGTGGCGGACGTGCCGGAGGCTCAGCGAGCCTCGTCAATGGTGATGAGTATTACCAGCAACGAGGTGACATCGCGCACACATTCGATGGTGACGGTGGGCTTAGGCAATGGCCATGGGGATTACACCAGCGGCATGGAAAAGCCCCTGCCGTCTGGTGGACAGGTGCCCATGCCCTCCTGCATGACTGCCTCTACTACCTCCACACGCGTGCCCGCGAAGGGCGGCCACGCTGCCACAGCTGGATATCTGGCAGGGGTACAAACACTTCAAGCGGCGGCTGCAAAGGCAGCTGGATTGGCTGCAGGTGTCACACTCACGGTGGCCCGCCCATTTCTAGTACCAACCTCACTGGACACCTGGGCCCACCGCTTTCACGAGTTCCTCGAAGCCACCGTGGCGCAGCTCCAGGCTGGCGCCTCCCTGATTCTCAGCTGCGAAGAGCCCACGCAGTCCATCTATGTTGTCGCCACTGCGATGGTGGCGGGCGCGATAGAGCAAGCGGGCTTGTCCACCGCTGCCGCCACCGCGAAGTCCAATGTGAACATGGCGATGGCGCAGCCGCCAGACTCGCCGAACAGAGCGGTCTCGTCAGCGGTGCGGCGGGTGCAGAGTTTGATGGCACTGCGGGGCCCCGGCGGTGGTTCGGGGACTCGGAGGCAGAGTACCTCTGGAGACGGATCTGCTGTGGAGTTCCTGAACGAGTTCTATGCCCCCTTGCGAGTGCTGGGCAAGTCTAATGGCATCAGTATCGAAGAGTGCGTCGCCAGTGTGCAAACACTCGTCGAAGGAGTCTCTCCAGTGAACTTTCTCAGCGAGATCGCGGATGGCATCAACGAGGCCGAGACTGAACCGAACATGACAAAGTGCCAGCGCATTATTCTTAGGGTGATCCAGCTGACGGAGCACTATTGCTGGCTCGTTCTACTGCAGCTGTTCCTCGCGCTGCCCTTCACCCGAGACGCCCTCATGCGCACCAGCCGCAGTTCGCTGCCCTCGTTCCACTCGTTCGCACGCAGCCTACCAGCCGCGGCGTGGATGGAGAGCATCGACCCATGGCGGCTGTGTCCTGAAAAGTGCCCAGATGTGTGCCATTTGCGGTATAGCAATTGGCTGCGGCGGTGGGACAACAGGGATTACATTTGCTTCGGTGCGTGGTAGAGAGTGTGACGAGACGACTGCTTCCCCTCCCCCGTCCCCCACTATGCAGTTGAACGAAAAAGAGAAAGGATAGCAGAGAGTAATTTAAAACGAAATTCTCACCACTAGATGATAGCTGCTATCATCGCAGGTACCTGTGCCTATGTGTTGTTGTTGCTTGCGAGAGGGTTCGTGGTGGCTCAGTTGGATATGTGCAGTAGGCTCTACATGTGCATGAGCGCGCAACGTCATGTGCGCCTCGTGGGTTCTTAATGTTATCACTGTATTTTTTTCTCGCATGTATAGAGTTCTTTGTTTTCTTTAGGAAACCCACAAAAACATGCGCACGCATACGCAAGTACAACAGTGCGACCTGTATGATTGATTATCCATGAGGATTCGGTAGGTACCGCTCTGAGCCAGCACTCAGTAGTAGTACACACCGCAAACCTGTATGTATATATATATATATATATAAGGCTGTATCCGATGCAGGAGCACTGCTTGTTCTTATTGTTGCGCCTTTTGTTCCCCACTGTTTTTTTTTTTGCGCTTCTGTTTCTTGTGCCCCAGCAGTGGAGGCGGCAAGCATTGCATATATATACACACACATACACACATACACATTTGTGAACGTAACTTAGTCAAGGCGCTGGTGAGTGGCCACTGGCTGCAGTGCAGGTGTGTTGCTCCTTTTTTTTGTTCCTTGCCCTTGTCCCCCCGAGTTGTCTGTGACCACGACCATCACCCCTCTTCATCTATAGCTCTACTGCTGCTTCCGGTGTGCCGACGGAGAGGGGGGTGGAGGGGAGGAGAGGTGGTGAGAACAAGATTTGGTCAGTGGAGTTCATGTTTGCTCGTACTCTTGCGCGCGTGGTGTCCTCCACCGCAGCGGCGACGGGCTCACTGACGGAGAGTACGACTACTCGTAATGTAACCACTAAAGGTATTCGAAAGCCCAGTAAGGTGGCGGAGCAGATCCGCGTATCACGGCGCAAGAGGGCACGCAGGGAGCGAGGGCGAGACATACATACCAAGACAGAGCACCTAAAGGCCACAATGGCCTCTACGAGGAACGCGCGTGATGTGGTGCTGGCGCAACTGGCGGATCAAATTTTCTCGAAGGGGCACAAACACATGGGAAGCGCCATGAACGTGACTTATGTCCCGGATGGCAACCCTGCGACGCCGCTAGTAGCACTCGCTGGCAGAGGGAGAGTTGGAAAGACATCCCTGCTGCGGTCACTCTTTCGATCCTCAAGCGAGGTTGGTTGCTCCAATCGCCAACTGCGCCGTGACGCGATGAACTACTTTAACGTCGGCGACGTCTTCAATGTAGTGGATCTCCCTGGCTACGGTGGCACAAGCGTACCATGGGCCACTGTCCTCCAGCATGCCGTGCTGTTGCGCAACTTTGCCCAATTCCAGCCGAGCCTCAAGATGTTATACTACTGCATGGACGTGCACCACAAGCACGGGGTGTATGTCCAGGACATGGACATCCTTAAGTTTCTCTCTCGCGAGGTTCCAAATTTCACCATCGTGCTTACCAAAGCGGAGCAGCTCAGCAGCAACCCGCACGAATCTGGTGGCTTCCGTCTCGAAGATGTCCGCAAGGAGCTGCTCTTCAATGAAATTCATCACCCCGTCATCGTGACGAGTGCATACCGCATGGGCGGCGTGGACACGCTCCGGTTCGACATGGTAATGAACTGCCTGCACGCACTGCCAACGGAGCGGCTCACTTACACGGAGGCGAAGCGTCTCTCTGAGCGTCTCTTCTCGCAGAAGGAGCTCGCCACGGTGCGGCACCTCCCTATACCCCCCACACAGCTGGACGATGAGGTGCGGGAATGGAATGCGCAGCTGCAGAGGGAGCGGGAGCTGCGTCTAGAAGCGAGCGCACCGGGAGAGGTGGAGACAGCGGAGGCTTCGAGTCCCCCCTCTATGGCGGCCTCCGGCGAGAAGGTTGGGCACCCTACCGCAGTGCCTGGTGGTGGCATAGATGGGCACGACGAGTTTGAGGTCAATGTGGGGGACATCAAAGCTGCTGTGCAGGCGAGTGAGGAGGAGGAAGCAAAGAGCGCCCTTGCGTCTCTCTCTGTGCACTCCCTTGAGGCAACCGCCCTGCGGGCCCTCAGCGACCCCGACAAGCAGGCTGCGTACCTGTCCATGGCGAAGAAAGTGCGCAATGAGGGCCTCATGCGGTATGTCAAGGACACCAGTCCCTGGCGTAACCCTCTGCTGTGGCCGGAGAACGTCGTGCCGACCAAGCACCCCAAGTCCAACCTTATGCGATGCCCCGAGGACCCAGCCAATCCCTATCTCTCCCAGCCCAGCTTCGTCGCTCCGCGGGCTGACATGTACTTCCGCCGCCCGAATGTGGGCCTGCGCATGTCCTCGCAAAAGGGTCGCTACGAGGCGGATCGACCGTTAGCGTATCTCCTGAAGTCATACACCATACCCTTCTTTCCAGATATTGTAGACACCGAGATGCACCCCGCGCCGTGGACCTTCTTGGGAAGTCGCGAGGCCTATTATGAGCGTTCTGGCGGTCGTCAGCTCGGTGTACGACTCCTTCAGCATGTTACCAAAGAAGCGGTTAATCCACTCCGTGACAACCCAGCACCGGACTCTCCGCAGCTGACACAAGAGCTCCGCACTCTTGAGCAACGGCGTTATGGCGCACCCATTGCAATGCTTCGTCCACCAGGGATGGAGGAAAAAGCATTGAATAGTTCAGAGGGTGTGGGCGGCGTCAGATCGCTGCTCGAGACTAGCACCGACGGTGTGACGCCTGCCTCATGATGGGGCTCCTCATATTTTTATCATGCCAGTGCAGGAGATCGGCACAAAGCGAGAGAAAGAGAGATCATGAGGCCCACATCCTTTGTCTTTCTCGTTCACAGATTTTTTTTGTGTGTTAAAGAGCGGGACGCACACCCGAAACAAGCCATCCACTATAATGGTGATATCAGCTAGCAGGCTGGAGATGGCCGCTGCAGCACACCTATCGGCAGGTCGCCCCCACCACCGTTACCACCATCACAGCAGTTCTTCTCTCTACGAGTGTTAATCATTATTACAGGGATGTTTCCTCTCTCCCCACTACTTGTTTTCCTTGTGCTTACTTCCTTCGGTGTTTAGTATCCGCCTCTTAGTATCAGGGCGGGCAGGAAGTCAGGAACTGGAAAGGGGCCCCCATCACCGTTCATAGCCGCGACAGTTGTGGTTACTGTGTGCCTGTCTGCCCTTATCCGCTTCTCCGAGTTTCACACGGTTGCTTGAGCGATGGAGTTGGGTAAGCTCACCACCTATACATCCGCGGGGCATATATATTACTTCATTCTCGATGAGGCATCGCCAGACGAGCCGCGACAGGATAACCTCCGCTGTTACTATGTGGTATCTCCGTCCTCTTCGTACGCGGAGGCGTACTGCTTTGCCTGTCATGCCCTCTGCGACACCACGGATCGAGCACGACTAAAGCGCTGGCACATACTGTATAATCGCATCTTCAGCGTTATTCCCATGGACACGTTTTTGCAGCGAGTGGCGGCGACCCCCAAGTGGGAGCGTATGACTCCAGGATATGCCGCACTGAGCGGGCGCCACGCCACCAGCATCGCACGCAAGGAGCCCCAGAGCAGATCACAGAACCACCTTGGGCCCGCACTGTGCCTGGACGAGACCTCAGCGCGCCTCGCGCTAGATCACTTAGCACGGATGCAGAACCATCCCAGCGACCACGAAGACCTCTCCGCGCGTCAGCAGAACAGCTCTACGCCGGAGGATGTGAAGGGGCCACGTGGCACAGAGCCCGCAGTGGCTGCGCTGCCGCCAGCGGCAACGCCACTGTCCGTGGAGCCCACCATCAGCGGACCTGTTAGTGCTGCGGCGACGGTAAGACAACAGCCGTCCTCAGCCGTGGGGACAGGTACTGATGTCGGCATATCGTCCAGTGCTGGCACTGCAGTGAAGGATGCGGATCAGATAGGTGCACTGTGGATGGAGGCGATGAGATATTTGAAGGAGGTGTCTGAAAAGGAGACCGGGCAGCTACGCACAGAAGTGGAGTCACTGAAACAGGAGCTGCTGGCCATACGCTCGACATCCTCCTCGTCCCCCACTGCGGGCATGAAGGCACCAGCGAAGGCCCATCGCGCTGCTCCGCAGGACGCAACGCTAGCACACCGTGATGTCCACAAGGCCGACTTGCCAGACTCCACGGATACGATGGGCTTCAGAGAGGTGCGTGAGATTCCGAGTGAGACCATCAGTGTACTCAGGGAGGAGCTACGACGAGCCCGTGCCAGCCTCCAGGAGGCACAGCAATTGCATCGTGCGGAAGCGGAGCGGTTACAAGAAAAGCTGCGTTTGGTGAGCCGCGAGCAGGGCGAGAAGCTGCAAGCCATTATCAAGGATAATCAGGCAGCTGTGCAGCGTATCGAGGAGGACTTACAGCGCAAACAGAGGGAGCTCAAGAGCTTGTATGACGGCCAGTTACAGGCCCGCGACGTCCGCATCGCGCAGTTGTCGGAGGACCTGCTGAACAGTCAGCACCAGTGCCGGCAGTCAGCGTCGCAGGCCTCAGAAATGCAAAGGCAAGCAGAGGAGCAGCGTCGACACCATTCCGCGCTGATCGAGCGGTATCAGTACGAGAACACCACACTTCAGCATCAGCTGCAGGCCTCCAGGTCTGACCTCACAATGCTTCATTCGCAGTACGCCACTCTTTCCATTACAGCTGCTTCCACTGCTGCGGCTGCACCATCGCGGAGGCCTTCACAGTTGCCTTTGGTTCCCACACTCGGTCCGGTGACTGCCGCAGCGGAGTCAGAGTCCAGGGTGTTGCACTGCGACCACACGCACTGCATCACGACAGTCCGGATGCTGGAATTGGAGCTGGCGAGCGCGAGGGAGTGCATTGCTACACAGCAGACCAAACTCCAGCAAGCCGCGAGCGTGATCGACGCCCTGAAGGAAGGCCTGCTCAATGTGAAATCAGAGCTCCCGATGTTGCGTCACCATCAAGCACCCGTGCAGACCCCACGCACTGTGTCATTGTCAACGCAGGGGCTGGTAGCGTCGCCATGAGCTTTGACGATTCATCGACGCGTTGCTACTCTCTCTTTCTTTGTTTGTTTATACCCTTTGCTCTGTCCGTCTCTTCTTCTTTTCTTGGCCTTATTGTGCGATTGCTGTCGCGGCGCTGTGGTGACTGAGAGCGGCGGGACAGTCTGTATCATTACACATTACTAACGAAGACACGTACACACACACACACACACACATATATAAATATATTTATATATGTGTAGATGACTGAGCACCACATTCACTGGTGCATCGCTTATGAATACTGCTGCATGTGTATTCTGTATATATGATTCCAGCTGAAGCAGCGTGTTTTTCTTTTTGTTCCACTTTGTATTTACATGTGTGTGTTCCTGTCGATTCTCTACTTGAGCAGCGACTGTACAATGTGAACGTGCGCACATATTTGTCGTTGTGCTTGCGTGTGTGTTTATGTGGAGAGGGGAGCATATGTCCTGCCACATTCGTTGAGAATCTTTACATTTAGAAGAAGTCCATCGCACTGTGACCTTTTCATTCCCCATCGCATTCTCTATTGCCCTGTCATTAAACCACGCTACCGCTTTAGAATACCACAGAACATATTCAGCAACTACACGCACACGCTGGAGACAGCAGTGTGGCTTACCTTTTTTTTTTAGTTTGAAGGTGAACAAAGGAGCACAACGGGGATGCCAGGTGAAACATACTCTGATGCACGCCTCAACGTCACACTGGGCGAATTGCGAAAGGTGTTTATGAAGCAGTTTGCGGTGGAGGGCCCGGGGGACGTGGAGTGGCTCCTCTTCACATTCGCCCCAGGACGCGTGAACTTCATTGGTGAGCACGTGGACTACATGGGGGGATGGGTGTGTCCGGCCGCCGTGACTGAGGGGACACATATCCTTGTTGCCCGTGTGAAGCACTTGTGCAAGCCGACAGCAGCGGAGCTGCGCAGGCTGCGCTTCTACGCAACCTACAACAACGAGCACTTTGAGCTAGACTCCCTGTCCCCTGGCGCTGCTGGGAAGACATGGACCACCTTTGTCCGCGGCGCGGCAGCGATTCGCCTGGCACATTGCGGTGTCGACCTCAAGGCGCCGCAGCTCGACGGTGTCTGCATGGTAGTGCATGGTACGCTGGCGATGGGCGCGGGGATGAGCGCCTCTGCCGCCTTTGGTGTCGCGCTCCTCCACGCCATTGACTCAGTTGTCACACAGTCGTACAATAAGTGTCCTCTGACTCTCGGACGGCGGTATGCTGTGCTGCCGAAGATGCCTGTCGACGACCTCGTCCTGCTGGCGAAGCAGGGCCGCCGAATTGAGGTGGAGCACTGCGGTGTCAACGTAGGAATCATGGACCAGTTCATCTCAGCCCTGGCCGAGCCCAACAAGTTTCTGTTCCTCGACTGCCTGGACATGAAATATGAGGCCTGCGAACTGGAGCCACTCCTGGGTGGTGAGTACTGCTGGATGCTGATTGACTCCATGATCAAGCACGACCTCCTTGGTGACACTGCGAATGTGTACAACTCCGTCCGGAGCGACCAAGAGAACGCTCAAAAGAAGATATCGGAGCACATGTTCGGTGGCACTCCGTTCACCTTCTCCGAGTTGGTCCGGGAGCCAGCGAGGTTCACCACTCTGGGGCCGATGGCCCTGCTTGACAGCTGTAAGGGGTTCCTCACCACTGGTGAGTACGAGCGCGGTAAGTATCAGGTGATGGAGCAGCTGCGCACGCTAGAGTTCCGCAAGTGCACGTTGGCCTCGTCCAATCTTACTCGCGATGAGCGAGTACGAAGGGTCGGGGAGCTACTGAATGAGGCCCACGCCGGGATGCGGGATCTGATGAAGATCACCACAGAGGAGCTGGACTTCATCCAGGAGCTGATCAACACTGACAAAGATGTGGCAGGCGGTAGAATGATGGGCGGGGGCTTTGGCGGATGCGTCATTCTGCTCTTAAAACGGGATGCGCAGGAGCGCGTGGTGGCCTCTGTGCAGGACAAGTTCAAGGCGCGCTATGGAGTAGTGAACACGTGCTACAAGGTGGAACAGGTAGGCGGCGGTGCATTTGTTGTCTCCTTAAGCTCGTCCTCCTCCCTTTGATGTGTGCAGGGGAAAAGTGGGGTGTGAACAGTTGTGTGCGCGAGTGTGTGTGCATGTGGATCTTTATCGTTTTCTTTTTTTTCTGATTGTGTTGAGGTGATTGGTTGGTCTGTGTTTCTTTCTCTATTCGTCTACGTACATAGACGATCATTGATCAGTAAATATATATCTATATATATTGCATTTTGGCTCAGTACCGACAAAACGCTTTTTTTCGATTTCTACTATGTTCTCCCTTTTGTTTTCTTACTTCGTACCTTCTGAGTCTCCCATTTTTGTTTTGATTACTTCTCTGTCTCCGGTTCACGAATGAAATATATACAAGCAGGTATAATAATCTCTGACATCATACCTACACTCATCATTGCAATATGGCAATGAATGACAGAATGAGTTCCACCAAAACGTATCTTTGGATTTGGCATCCTAATCTATATGCGGTATACATATTTTATTTGTGAATACTGCTCCTGCTATCCAAACCCCTCAAAAGTGGAGCAGCGCCGGACTGGAACTTTGTTTTTCATTGTAATGAGTAGAATTGAATGGCAATTCTGTCCTCGGCGATTCCAGCAAACGTAAGAGTTTTTGTTTTCGTTTTCTGCTGAGGTGTGTTGTTTTGTGTTCCTATGCACCTTTTTTAAAAACGAAATATAGCTTTTCATTATCTCCTCTTTTTAGCTTTATCTATTTTCTATAGCCTGAGCACACCATCATAGAAGCGATACTAGGCATGCCATATCAGTACTCGCATGCTGAACTAGCCCCTCTTGTTTAGTACCCTGAAGATTCCATTCCCAGGTATATCGAATAAAGAAAGAAGACCAGCTCAGCACCCATTCGCGTAACTCCATATATATATATATATATATATATATATGGAGTTATACACGTTGTTTGTCTTTTAAGAAGTTTCTCTCATTTTATCCCTGTGATTCTGTCAGCAATGAAGTTCGAGCACGTCGAGATAAAGGAGTATGTGCTAAAACTCTACCTTTTATGGGGTCTTATCATTGGTGGGTGGACTGTCGTCCACACCAGCACCCCCTTAATCCTGAAGGATATCGATCACGCCTCGGCACCGATGTGGCAGGGCGTCTTTCTCAGCACCAACGCGTTTTGTGGAGCGGTGCTCTGTGCCTTTGCCGGGTCGCTGTCGGATCGAATCGGTCGCATTGAGGTGCTCTCACCGTGGGTGATGTATTTTGCAAGCACGACCCTCGCCATTGTGGTGGCTGAGGAGTGCGGAAGCGTGTATGCGCTGTGGTACGCCCGCACAGCGGCCATCGCGGTTCCCTCTATTCTTCTGCACGCCTTCATCGCCGATTTTCTTAGTGGTAACACGCTGCTCGAGGCGTACGGCTACCTGGGTGGTACGATGGGGGTGGCAACACTCATTTCATCCTTCGTGAGCGGCGTACTGAACCGCTCGTCGCGAATGGCCTCTTTGCTGTTTTCGTGCGCGCTCGGGATACTGGCTGCTGTGGTGGTGCGTAGGTTGCCCATCCCTGATGCAGTCGCAGTAGCAATAAGGGAGAAGATACGGATCTCTAGTGGCAGAGATGACGGCGATGTGGAGCGCGTGCGACAGAAAACGAAGCACACGGAGCCCAAAGCGACACTTACTCGTCGCCTCTTGCGGAGCCCTCACTTGATCATGATCGGCCTGGCCTCAGCCATCTTCCGCATGGCAATGATGAACCTGAATCTTTTGATAGCGCTATTTCTGAACTATCGCCTCAATTGGAACCTCAGCCAGATAAGCTACCTCGTCGCTTTCACCGCATTACTCACTATTGTGGCGCAGACCTTTGGGATGAGGTTGTGCATTGCCTACAATATTGTATTTCCCGTCTTTGTTGCGCTACTCCTGGCAACTGAGGCTTCCATCACGCTCTATGCATTTGTGGAGAGCAGCGCCCACGTCTACATCATTCACGTCTTCATCGCACTGTCGACTGTCGCTACATCCATGTTCAACTCCCGCATCTCTGCAATCGCCCCCGCGGGTCTCTCTGGCATCGCACTGGGAATGGTTGGCACTGTCCAGAACGTCGTTGAGGTTGGGCTGGCACTCTTTTTTGGGAAGCTGCTAAGATGGTCTATACAAAGTTATCCACCAGAGTCCATTTGGTGTGGAATTCCGCTGATGGTCAATGGGGCAACCATGCTCGTGTGCGTCGGACTTGTGTGCGGTGCGCAGGTGCGCTACGGCCACGAAAGCCCAGGTTGGTCGATAGCCGCGCCACCGGAGCCTACAGACGCCGAAACTACAGAGCTCAAGGTGCATATGAGCAGCATGCACGATCAAACTGATAGAGATAATGCACACCACGGTAAGGAAGGTACTCGAGAGAAGCGAGTGTTTTCTGTATAATACTCTTTTTTCTTTTGACTTGCACTCGTGCAACGTCTATCCTGATACGCGATACCCACTTTATGGGAGAACAAGTATACATGTGCAGACACCTAAATAATAGCAATAAGTAGCTGAATTGAAAATGGCTTGTGCATATTGCTGTCCAGAGTTCTCAAGAATGTTGGACAGCAGCAACAACATGTTACTTTCCATTGCCATCCCCGTTTGTGCTCTCTTCTTAGTGACATTGAGGGCCTTTTTGTGTGGATGTGATCGATATATGGCCTTTGTTGATAAATCACTACGCGTCCCATCGCTTCAGGTATAAATATAATCTTCCTAAGTGTACAGCAACAGCAGTATAGGCAAATGGTTGCATCGTCATACCAGTGTGTGTGTGTGTGTGCAAAAAAAGATATAAACGAAAAAAGTAGTTTCAACACTTCCAGCATCGAAACTAAGGATGCAGACGTTCATTTTCTTTTTGCACAAACTCGCTGCAGTGTGATCACTGCGCTCAGACCCTGCTCACGGTGACAAAAATGCTCATTGCTACCTTTTTCACCTCTTTTTGATCACTTATTTGTTCTTTTTTTGGGTAATGCTTCGTTGCGTTTGAAAATGTTATTGTTTATATGTCGCTGAATTGCGCCTGGCGTGTATTCTATTTTTGTTTTTCTTTTTTTAAATGGCTAGCGTGTACGTAGCGATACCAACACGCCACTCACACCTATACACATATATATTTATAATTATATAGCTATTTACTTATTTGGCGCGGACGAAGGACCATCTAGTAACAGGATTGAGCCTTTTTTGTTGTTGTTTTCTCAAATAATAGATAGAAAACACCAGTAACATTGTGAGTGTCGAATCGGTACTGTTGGCAGTTCCGTAAGTGCTCTCGTGTGGGTATATAGTATATTTGGTTTATTGTGATAGTTTTTATTTTTTTCGTGTTGCTGTTTCCTTTCTTAACCTCTAACCAAAAGAAAAAGACGTACACACACATATATATTTTTCCATACACTCACACGAACAACTATTATTTACAAAAAAAAATATTTGGCGCTCTCCAAGTTCCCACGCAACCTCGCTTCAATGGAACCGGAAGCAGCAGCTCCTGAGGTAGTAACACAGGTAGTCGAGCGGATGGCGGCGGCAGACTACCGCGTGACGCGACTTCGCCTATACGAAGATGCCGCCTCGGCCACCATCCTCCAAGACTGCTTTTCACAGAACTCAGCGCTCCTTTCCTTCTCTCAGGATTACTTGCGCTTCATCGGAGATCGCATCGACACCGAGAACGTCCCGGCTGAGTGCGCTGTTGTGTATCCTTCGGATGGTGTGGAGAGACCACTGTACTACGGCGGAGACAGCTGGTACTCTGATGAAAACAGCAACAGCAGTCGCTTCGGTACACCACAAGGTGGGTTCCTCGGATCCGCGGACGGCCACGGCGCTGTTGCTGGTGGACGCAACAGTTACCACACCGACACTGTGCAGCATGGCGAACCATCGACAGCGTTGACGCGGCCGCCGCCTGGTGGGGATGTAACTCACCCGCATTCTCCTCAGCAACATCACAGGTGCCCCAGACGGAATGTGAACGCACGGACTGCTAGCGGACCATCAGAGCTGCGACAGCCGGCCGCATGCAGCGGCTCCACTGTGGGGGGGATCGATATCATCGACGACGGGGCCTATCACGAGCGCATTCTGCTCTCATTGCAAGTGGAGGCACTACAGAGCAAACAACAACAGCAGCGTCGCGCTCCCACGGTCGGCAATGAGCTCTCACTGGACGACTGCAGTACTGTCCTCGATGACACATCCGTTGTGAGTGCGTCAGTCGTGACTCAACACCGTCACCCGGTGTTATCGCTGTCTGACGCACTTCACATTCTAGATTGTCGCCAGAGATACAAGGTGGAGGGCAACCACGCTGGTGGGAGCAATGCGGATGTCGCGGAGTCTGCTGCATCGACAGTCCCCCTATCATCCGTTTTATCGCAGACACTCTCCGCGGAGAGTTCTGCCACGAATGACAGCTGCAACCATAACATCGCCTTCGGAGGAACAACCTCCCCAACGACGCTCAGTGAGCATCTGTGGTTGACCAGTGGGGCACTCCTGATGAAGGCTCCCGTCACCCAATGTGAGGTGTTCATGGAGGACCTACGATTGACTCAGCTCCTTCATGACGAAGCAGCTGCAGCCCCCACATCAACAGCCGCACGCTCGCCACCCTCCATGGCAGTAGCCTCGCCACTGCTCCTAGCACCCGGCACGCACTTCGCTTGGCTTTCGATCGGCGAGCAAGGCAGCGGAACACGGACACATGTTAATGTGATGGGCGCCAACGCGTGGTTTGTACTGCTGCGCGGCTCTGTGCGGTGGCTGATTGCCCACCCGCTTGATAAACACCTGCTGGTCCACCCCGTCTCTGGGAAGCCGGCGTGCCTCCACACGATCGACAAGGTGCTTTACCCGGCAGCCTGTCACGCCCGCATTAGCGAAGTTGTGCTGAGCCCTGGTGAGGCGTTGTTCATCCCAAGCGAGGCTCTGCACAGCTCCATGTGCTCAGAGGACAGCGTGGGTATACTGATGAACTTCGTGGATCCCTCCTGCGCCCTGATGAATCGCCGCTACCGGCGCTACAACGAGATGCTGCTGCAGAAGGGCAAGCACGACTATCTGCTGCCCGAAGTACACCCACTCACCACCGTCGACCTGGTCCTCTTCGACGACAACGTCTATCCCTCGTTTCGAGGCAATGCGCGACCGTACAGGCCGCACTCGCGCCAGTCCTATATCCTGCTTCGTGGGATGGCGCAGTTCACACAGGTGAAGATCCCTTGCAGCGAGCTGGGGGCCCGCATCGAGTTGGAGGCCTTGCAGAAGTGCTTCTCGCCACTCGGCCAGAGTCTTCTCGCGGGGGATGCCGGTGGCGCACCCCATTACGTGATTGGCGTCCCAAAGGGCTACCGTGTCTCACACAAGGACGACCACCTCACGCTCTACTACTTTGTCGAGCCAACCTCTATGGCTGCTGTGCGCGCTTGCCTCGCAAAGGAGAGCAACCGCCCCCGTTTTCGGCGCTTCTTCCAGCATTATCAGTGCCACAACGCAACGCTCCCCCCAACGCAGTGGTTCCACTCCACCTCCTCCCACCAGGGTCGCATCCCGAACTACGTGCCCCTCTCCGTCTTGCTGCAGCAGCGCTGGCCCTTCGAGGGCGATCTCTGTGAACGGCTGGTGTCTCTGCCGCGCATCATTCTCGACAAATCCTACAGCCCGATGGGGTTCCTTCGCACAGGCTCTGTCTGGCACTACTCGCGATTTGCGCTCGAGGGCCCAGAGGGGGCGGTGAAGGCTCCACAGACGCTGCTTCGTGGCAACTGGCCAGCGGAGGACAGCAGCAGATGCTCCTGCACTGATACGCCGTGGCTCACCACCTCCTTCACATCATTCCTGGACGCGCGGCAGCTAGAGGATCAGCCGGGAGAGGGCTGGTGCCGCACATTCCTCTTCTACTGCAGTCCCTCCCTTGAGCAGCCTCTCACGATGCACCCAATCCGAACTCACGCTCATCTGCAGCGCTCCAATGGGGTGTTGAATTGCGGATCAAAGGCCGAAGAGCACCATCCCGGTACCAACTCCGCACCCTTCACCCCCCGAATCATCGAGTTTGAGTGGAACGTGAGCACTCTGGAGGAGTATGGCATGGTCGCCCTTATACAGATGGAGACACAGACATCTGGCATCGACGCATTGGTGCAGCGGCTTGTTGTGGAGCACCCCAGCTTCCCTGCCTTCCAGCAGTTCGTCCGCGAACACTGCATGCGGCCAGCCGAACTGAGCTCTGAGTCCTCCGCAGAGAACGTAATGTCGTCAGTACTCTACTTTCTATGCTACCCAAGGGTGGTGGGCTTTACCTGTGGTCTGCGCGCATGCAATGACGTCGCATGCGTGCCAGTGGATGAGGATGACGACCCGTCTGGCGAATGGGACAGTGTGTGCCTTACCGCAACAGCAGCATCCGCGCTGCTGGTGTGCGTGCCCAACTCCACATACGCACGCATCGCTACTCGTCTCAGCAACTGGCTCTGCGACATTTCATCAGAGGCTACACCGGAGGCAGAGGAGAGTTTGCTAAGTGAAGTACGACGTATTATGAACTCTGGTGATGTGGAGGGACAGGCAATCATACACGAGACTGCGCGCATCAAGCTGGAGGCTCTTCAGAACAGTGCCAAAGGGGGGTACGACCACGAGGTGTATGTTAACACCAACAAGGTCAAGATAATTGAAAAGATAATTGCCTCCCAGCAATGATTACTCTTCTTCATCTCTCCTCATGCACATGTACTCCCGTCACTGAAGGTATTCCTCTGTTGCTGTACCAGTGACTGCCGTTGTGGTCTGAAGCGTGGTGAATTGAATGAGAAGTTAACACGTGCAACGGCGCGAACCTCTCGGATTTAAGCGGCATTACAGAGCATTCACAAATCACCTGTCCATCTCACCGCTGTCTCTCACTCTCTTCTTCTCGAATGAAGACCGAGCAGTGAAAAAGAAGAACACAGTTGTTCTTTCTTTTTTTCTCTCGGTGAACGCCACCATCATCTGTTGATAAGGACATAAAACAATACTACCCCCTTGTTTCGTTATTGCACTGCACATCACTGACTTCATCGCACTACCATATGTCTCATCCTCTCTTCGTCCATATAGCTGAACTGCTGGTTACACTGGCACCCTCAACATTGTGCGTCCCCCGGTCAGCATCACATGACAGACCACTAGAGGACACAGTACGTACACATAAACAACAGAAAAAAAAGCACACCTTTCCAAAGACTCCTCTACACGTTGCACGGCAGTCCATCATGTTCCACCGAGCTTGCATGCCTCTCATGCGCCGCACAGCCGTCGCGCTGGCTGCTGCGGAGAGCATTCCCAACCCGGTCACGTACCTGACCGACGACGAGAAAATGTTAGTAGATACTGTGCGTGCCTACAGCCTCAAGCACGTTGCTCCTCGCAGTCGTGCGATGGATGAGGCAGGAAAAATGGATCCTGTGGTCATCGACGAAGCTTTCAAGGCGGGCCTCATGGGAATTGAAACCCCGGCTGAGTTGGAGGGTGGCGGCATGAGCTTCTTCTCGAGTATCCTCGCTATCGAAGAGCTTGCTCGTCACGACCCCGCCATGTCGGTTACCGTAGATGTGCAGAACACACTTGTAAATAACATTTTCTTTCGCTATGCCAATGAGGCTCAGAAGAAGAGGTATTTGACAAAGCTTGCCACCAACACTGTTGGCTGCTTCTGTCTGACGGAGGCTGGCAGCGGCAGCGATGCTTTTGCTCTCAAGACCAGCGCTGTGAAGAAGGGCAACAAGTGGGTGATCAATGGCACAAAGATGTTCATCACAAACGCTGGGCAGGCTGGCATCTTTCTTGTGATGGCGAACGTGGACCCCTCCAAGGGATACAAGGGCATTACATGCTTCGTAGTTGACACATCGGAGACCAGTGGCGTCACTGTTGCGCGCACTGAAAACAAGCTTGGCATCCGTGCGAGCTCTACATGCGAACTACACTTCAACAACGTTGAGGTGCCAGAGGAGAATGTGATTGGCGAGGTAGGAAAAGGGTACAAGATTGCGATCAACATCCTGAATGAAGGCCGAATCGGCATTGGCGCGCAGATGCTTGGAATTGCACAGGGCTCACTGGACATTGTGATGCCCTACCTGTTCCAGCGTAAACAGTTTGGCCAGGTGATCGGTGACTTCCAGGGGATGCAGATGCAGTACGCTGAGTGCGCCACGCAGCTCCACGCAGCCCGTCTGTTGGTGTACAACGCTGCTCGGATGAAGCAGAACAATGAGAATTTCATTCAGGATGCCGCGATGGCAAAGTACTTTGCCTCTGTGGTGGCTGAGAAAACTGCCAGTCGCGCGGTGGAGTGGGCTGGAGGGATTGGTTTCATGAAGGACTTTGGACTGGAGCGTTTCTACCGCGACGCGAAGATCGGTGCCATTTATGAGGGCACTTCGATTATTCAGCTGCAGACGATTGCCAAGGGCATCAAGTCTGAGTACACTAAGTAAGTTCTCGGGCTCTCTAGTTTCCTCTCTGAGGAACAAAACGCGTTTCTGTGGAATGTAGTCAAGCGAGCGAGTGTGTGATGAAGCAACTAAAATTGTTTTTCGAGATTCAACAGAGCGAGGTAGTTTGCTACATTTGTGATGGACTGTTGATGCACTGAGCTAATCACCTAAGGTCCTTTCTTTCTTTGTTACGTGTCAGCGTTATTTATCGTCCTCTACCCCTCCTGCGCTTTCGCATTTGTTTTCTGCCATATATATATATATATATATATATATATATATATTCGTATTGTCATCGAAAATTCCAACTCAATGATAGCGAGGAGTTAGTATGGGTTCATTTGTCTGCCGCTTTTTGTGTTTCTTTGTTATGTTGTACTAATTCACTGTCGCCGATGTCATGCCCCCTATTCGGACGTACTAATTTCCAGTGTGAGCGCTACAAAAGCGCCAGGGGCGTATAGGTACTTTGGAAAGGGGTAATACATAAGGGAGCAAATAATACGGAAACAATAAACGAATGCGAAAGGCACACATGCAATGAGTACGATTCTTCACGCTTTGCTATACAGTTAGCGCTACTGAAAAGAAAAAACAGCGAACGAATCATATATGGTCCCCCTGTTTGAATTAAAAAAAATGTGTGAAAGGAAAGACAAGAGAGTTGCACGTGCAACAATGGATACTCTTCGTCCCGATGTCAACACACAGCAAACCACAGCGACAAGAATTTCTATGTTCTCTCTCTGTCTCTCTGTCTCTCTCCCGTTATTATGAGAGAAGGACAGAACATAAGGCGACGAATTAGAAAGAAAGAGAACATAACGCTGCAAAAAATGCCTATTAATATCGTCTATACTTATATATATATATAATTTTTCTACTCTCTTCTCTCCCACACTCGTGATGCAAGCAGTACCTTTTTGTTAAGTGTGTGTGATTGGGGCAGTTGTTGTGTGGGACTGAACTCATACACTTGCGGACCTTCGTATCCGCGCTGTAGTGGGTGACGTAGGGGTTCAGATAGGGCGGATTTTAGAGTGTAAACTCATAGGTTTTTTTAATAAAATAGAAGGAAGCGCTATCGATTACTTATTGTAGTTCTCATCACCCCCCCCCCCCCACCCCTTTTTTAAAGTATAGGCTACCTTGCTCTGAGGACTTGCAACCTTTCTGTGCTTGCCTTGAAAATACCAGAAGTTTCTGACTTTTTTAGATTTGCTGGTTGTGGTGGTTGTACTTGTTTTGTTCTTTCTATTCTGTGGTGTCCGTTTCTTTTCATCGGTGGCACTTCTTTGTTGTTATTGTGATTTTCAGAAACGGATTTGCTCTTTTTCTTTATATTATCACATTCGTATATATCGACCTGGCAATGATTGTCATTTTCAGTTTCAAGGATGCTGCTGGGAAACCGTATCGATTGAGCGCGGTGTGTCCACCTTCCACCACAACAATTGGCACCATCACAATCCTGCGGAACCGCTTATGCATCCCCAACATAGTGGGCGTTGACATGCACATTCAAAACGGGATTCCGATACGCCATGTGACTGCGCCTCTCGCCAACCTGCGAAAGCAGCGCGATGGCTCTACTCAGACCATTAAGATCCATCTGTGGGCCTTCTTCAATGGCCCCGATAGCGCCATCCGCCAAATTAACTTTAGCAAGGCCGAGATGGAACGTGCCGAGGACGCGGGGCAACCGGACAATGATGCGATGGATGGTCACATGAGCGATCATGCAAAGGGTAGTCGAGGCAATTCGCTTGGCGCCACAGAATCACAGTCACTGTTGACGAGTACCTGCCCAGAGGCACCATCCACGTCTCCACGCATTGTGAAGTCCAAACAGGTGGTGGTCACGCCTCCACAGAGTACCACGTCCGCCCAACCCGTAACGGTCGTGAAGCGGGCCAGCTGTGAGCGTGAAGCGTCGCAGGAGAGGCGAGTGACAAAGAAGAATCCTCGCCGTGAGCAAGTAAAGTCTACGCCCCGTCTCCCAACGAAAGTGCGTGCTCAGCGGATGAAAGAAGAGGCAGCACCACAAAACAGCACCAGTACCACCACCACCGTGAAGAAGCCGCCATCACCACCGCCACCGCCAGCGAAACGTATTGAGCCATACGGTGAGTTCAGCAGTATCGAGAGGGTTTCCATAAAGAGCTCTGGCGATCACGTGCGCCACGCCACTTGTGTGCTGAAGGACACGGAGTTCACACAACTCATCCTGCGAGAGTACCCAAAACTTGTGGACATCCATCAGCCAGGCCCTCTGGTCTCTGTCATCGAGAACGACGAGAAGATTTGTGGGCGGTCGTACAACACAGACTTTCTAGAGAACTCCCCAGTGGATGGCACGGATGACGCCACCTACTCACGGTGCCTCTCACTCACACGTATATACGGCGTGGAGGTGAACGCTGACAGAGCTGGCACAGAGGGTGGCCACGCCAGCGAGCAGTCGGTTGCCCTTCACAGCAAGGTGACGGGGCTTCGGCACAGCTGCCGGCCTAACGCAATGGTGCATTATGATAGGTACACCGCTCCGTACTCGGCAACCTGCCGGTGCGCGGTGGTGGCGGGTATCAAGGCAAAGGAAGAGGTGACCCATCTCTATCGGCGAGTGGACACCCTGGATTTCTTACTTCTCTCCCGTGAACGGCGCAGGAGGATACTGCGAGCCAGGTACTTCTTCGACTGTACGTGTGCCAGGTGCGAGGAGACCACCAGCAGGGCGGAGGACATGGAGGCCACCTTAACAGGGGTATTTATGACGGACTCCTCCGTGGACAAGAACATCAAGCGCCAGGCGGAGCTGTCGGAGGAGTTACATCGCGACTTCAATGAGTTGCAGCTGATGGAGGAAAGCGGCGTCGAGGTGACGCTCACGCTCACGGACAGTGTGCCGCCAGCGGATCGTGCCAAGCGGTGCAATCGCCTCATAGAGTTCATCCAGAAGTATTCTAGCTCCGAGGCCCTGGTGCGTCTTCACGAGAACCACTGGCGCCTGAACCTCGCCAGAGTCGCATACATTCAGGAGACGGTGCGATTGTGCACAGTGAGGGGGGCGACACCTGAGGCGCGGCGTAGGGATCCCACGAGCCGCACACTCTTCACGCCAGTGCGTAAGGTATTTCATGTGGCTATGAAGCAGATGGAGGTGGAGGCCCGCTTTATCCCCGCGGGGCACCCACACCTGCTAATCACCTTCGACTGCTTCCGGTATCTCATGAATATACTCCCGCCAGATTTGCGACGATCTGTTTCCAATAGTATGCCGCCCTCAACAGACATGAGGCTGAAGGAGCTGTATGTAATAAGGGAGTCATGGGACTTGTTTAAGCGCGCGTCCATGGCGCCATCGCAACAGAAGGCTCTGATGCAGCTGGAGGAGAGATTCAAAGCTTGTGATTCTCGACAATTGGAAGAGATATAGTGAGAGAGAAAGAGAGATGACCTAGCTACCAGGATGCAAGAATAGCAATATTGCACAGGAAAAGAAAAGGGTTGCGATTCTCTCATGTTTGCCTCTTCTCCTTCTCCTTCCCCCCCCCCCTGCCAACGGCCTCAACCCCCCCCACGATGGGCGTCCCCGCTACCCCCGCCCGGGTTTTTTTTTTTTTTCTCTTTCCCCCGTCCGGCGCCTCCCACGGCTCTC
>JAODGE020011234.1:0-12903 GCA_027574965.2 Ecitophya simulans
GGGGGGGGGGGGGGGGGGGGGGGGGAGTTGGGGTGGGGGGGGGGGGGGGGGGTTGAGCGTTGTGGTGCCGCATAGTTCAACTACTCATACGCTGAGTTCACACAAAAGAGAGAGACGATGAGAGCAACTGCGCCCGCGAACTGTATCAATGCCTGCTGGGCTGGGGACGTATTATACAGGCCTTGTGCATAGTGCACTTGCGAAACTGTCTCTATGTCAAAAAGAAAAATGGTGGAAAAATGTATGTGTGTGGACGCTTTGAGCGGCACCACTGCGGCCCCACATTCCCGCCGCACCACCAATCTATTGTCATGCATGCGGTTATACATCCGCGGTTTCTATACTGAGCCGACACATTCTTTTCTGTGTGCACTCGTACACCCTGTAGCTCTTAATAGAGGGAAGGGGGGAGGGATGGAGGACCCATTATACCTTCATGGTGGCGAGGCGAGGTTTGAGGGAATTGGCACCGAATGCGCCAGAGAAGTCCCTGTAGGAGATTTCGAGATTGCTCAACTGTTCAACGTCATCCGCGGCATCTCCGCCTTTTGACTTGTACTCCTCCATATCCCACAGGATGTCCGCCAGCTCGAGGAGTGTGATGTCGATGGACGTAAGTGACACCAGCTGGGTCAGGCAGTCACTCAGCGTGAGGACGTGCGTTAGGGGATCTGGTTGGCAGGGACATATGCCGCCAATCAGCCCACGATTGAGCAGCACGTAAAACTCAGTGGCCCCGCGTGAGCGACGCTGCACCATATCACGCACAGTCTGACTAAAACGCTCTTGCCGTGTGAGGTCGACCTCCCTGGTGTTTCTGTGAACGCGTGGCTTACCTACAGGACGCGCAAGCGAGGTGCCGGGGATCTGGCTTTGATTCCGTGGGTACGACAGTGAAGACTGCACGCGCTGCGAGTTCCCCCGTGCAGGGTTACACTGCACGGATGGGCGAAAGGGATCCATCTTCTTTGGGTCGCGGTAGGAGGCCTTGATGTTCACTACTTGGATGTTCTGCTCCTTGCCTCGTGCGTTCGCGACCTTGCCAATGCCTTGTACCACTTCCTCATGTCGCGCAGGTGTCACGTGCCGCACTGTGTTGGGCGGGAATTCACGGGTGGCCGTGGACTGGCGGTTGTGGTAGTACGCGCCACGGGCTGTGGAGGACTGTGAGGGGGTCGAGGCGCTGAAATCTGCAGAGAAAATGTTCAGCGTCCCATACTTCATTGCGTGTGCCTGCGCGGAGTCGTTGCGGCGCGGCGGTGCTTCGGGTTCATCCGTTGAGGTTTGCTGTATTAGCGCTTTGATCGACATTCCCGTCGACACCCGCCACCTGAGGCAGGCTTGGAGAACACACACGCACACACACAGTGACGAAGTGAGTGAGTACGGCGCGAAAGAGGTGAAGAGGGGTGTGTGTGCTGGTCTTGTAGAGCTGGTTCACTTGCTTCTACTCTTCTAGTGAATATGATGGAGAGGCTTGAGAGAAGTTGGAGAGAGGAGGAAGAGGGACACACAAGCACATGTGAGAAGTGTGCAATGCAGTGCGCAATGAGTGGTGCCGGTGGTAATACGAAGCACTATGCAAAAAGAAAAAAAAGTAAAGTGAGTTATGCGCCCCGGTGGATAGAATAAGTCTGCGTTGGTAATATGACGTTTATTAGCATTTATATGTATCCTAATTAGCGAGCGAATCTCTTTCGCTCCTTGCTCAAATAATAATAAAACCAACAGCTTATGCATTATGTGACTGTGCTATAGAAGTAACACCTAATACTGTAGGTGCACCTCAGCACACATACACACACACACATCCTAGTATTTGAGGGAGCGTGTGCGTGCTTACTCAGCCACCCAGGGCGAGCGGCATAAGGGACAGACAGTCTGCCCGCCATTCGCCCACCATGTGTACAGGCATCCCGAGTGAAAGGCGGAGTTGTTGCAGACGGAGCACCGCATGTCGGGTAGCCGGTGGTTGACGGCGTGCACCACCGCGAAGCAAATTGGGCAGGGTTCCTGCCCATTGAAATGGGCGTCCAGGTTGCGCTGGAAAAGCTCGATGCACTGCCAGATATTGTCGGACCCGTCGAAGAGCAGTGCCGTCATCCTCAGCATCCATGACCGCCACTTGTCAGATGACACGCCACACTCCTTCCCACTTCCACTGGTCGCCTCGACAGTGGGCTGCCGCAGCGGGTAAGCGGATGGGAATGCTATGCGAACCGCAACCTTTGCATCCTCCATCTCGTAGCTCAGATCAATGATTCGCCGCTGCACGCTAACGTGCACGGTGTAGCTGTCACTGACGTTAAATGTGGTGGCGCCATCAGGGCTGTGATCCAGCACGCTAAGCAGCCTCCCCTCGATCAGCAGTGGCGACATGTAGTGACCGACAAAGTCAAAGAACAACGCCTGCGACTTCCGCTCCAGTGTCTCGAGCCAGCTCTTCGCGTGCGTCAGTGTGCCGCTGTGCAGGAGGAGAGCAAACACCGCCGCGCCGCCGCGCGCGAGCTGCTCCATGAGCGCCTCGGAGTCTACGCGAGTCAGCGCGACCATCTCAAAGCCGAGCTGGCCCAGCCCGCCGCCGCCGCCGTCCTCCCCCTCACCGTACATCGCACTGCCAAGGAAGGACTCTTCCACCCGCTTGCCGCCCTTGAAGGTGGGCGTTAACAGCAGCGAAAAGATGAGATCAAGCAGCGTGTACAGACCACTGCGCCGTTCCTTGCTGTTCGCTGCAGCGGTCATGACGGTAGACGGGCCGGCGTCAGCGGGCGGGGTGGTGAGGTGTATTCCCCACGCGAGCATATAGGGGGAGAGCAGGAGCGTCTGCTTGTGTGTCTTGGTTATCAGCGAATTCTGCCGGCGGAAGAGCGCGAGCTTGGCCGGGTTGGCAGCCGAGAACTCCTTGCGGACTGGGGTGAGGGACAGCTTCCCAATAATGGCGCTCATCTGGTCGGCTAGAGAGAATTTGGACCGGATAAGCGTCAGGTTGCTCAAGAGGCACACACACCGCAGTACCCCAGCGACCGTGTCCATCCCAATCGCCTCTAGCTTACTGACAGCAGTTGATCTCACCCATAGGTAAGCGAAGGCCATCACCTGTGCGATGGTGCGCACACTAGCCTCCGACGCACGAATCACCACCACATCTGCTGTCAGTAGGTCACCCATGTAATCCGCCGTGAAGGCGATCAGCTTGGCAAGGAGCCGCATGTCGGCTCCTTGCGTTTCACGCAGTCTCGACACGCACTCACACACGCAGTCGAACACGACCAGGTTAACAGTGCTGCGCAGGACATCGTCCATGCGACTGTGAACGATGACACCCCGCCTGGCAAGCGTCGCGGCCACCGTCACCCGCATGAGGTGACTGAAGGAGTACTGCTGTGGTGCCCTATCGGCCTGCCGCTGCTGAAGGCGTCCGTTGGTTGGGAGGTGGCTGAGGGTGTAGGAGCGGCAGAGAGATCCAACAATCACACGCACCAGCTCGCTGTATGCGGCGTGATCCATGATGCGGGTGCACGAGAGCTCCGCGAGCAGCTCCAGCCCATCCAGTGGGATTTGCTTCTGTGCGTACTGAATGAGGCTCATCATGGTGGTTGGGGCCACCACCGGCATGGTTGCCATGTGGCGATGCACCACCAGCGACACCCTTGCGGTGACAAGGTCCCAGGTGGGGAGCATGCAGCACGCCTCCGTCATCAGCCGCTCTTGCGCCGGGGGTAGCTGCGCGAGGATGTTGTCACGGACAACGTTGGCGGCCTCGTCCATTGTGGAGAAGAACGTGTTATAGATGGTCGCTACATCCTGCGTGATGCCACGGGCGCCACTGTCACTGAAGAGCGTCCCCACAGCACGGCTAGTAACCGCCGACACGACCCGGCGTGCGGCGAGCAGGAATTTCACGTGCTCGTCCTCGTTCGTGATGCAGGTCTTGGCCATGTCACGGACGACCGCTGCGAGAGTGCAAATGAGATACAAACGGTTCTCGCCGCCCTCCCCAGTGGTAAGCAGCGTCGCCAGCTCCTCCGCTGCCTCGCGGGTACTGAAGCAGTGAAACACACTGGGCAGGAGTCGCTCATTGAGGATCTTCAGTGCCGCGTGCGAGAGTGCCTCGCGCACGGAAGCGGCTTGCAGCAGCTGGTAGAACAGCGCCGGCCCCTGTTCCATCTCCCCACCCGCACTGAGACACATATCAGTGAGTCGCACAAGCTGAGCAGTGCGCACGGCATCGGTGAGGCGTACGTGAAGCTGGGCGAGGGTGAAGTAGCCATTGAAAAGGGAGAGCGCGCTGCGCTGGAGGGTTGGGTCCTCGACCACACTGTGACCCAGTGCAAATGCTGACCACGTGCTCGGTAGGGAGACCAGTTGCTGGAACACTGCCGTCGAAGCGAAGGGGAGGGCCTGTTGCAGTTGGTGCGTCGCCTGGTAGCACGGCCGCACCTCGCCGCGCAGCATGCGGCGTGCCATCTCGTCCGCGTAGTGGTCTCGCTCCTCGGTAGAGATCCCATACGCGGCGAGCACTCCATTCACTGCCTCTGTGAGGGTCGTGAAGTCCGCCATTTTTAGGAAGTGCGTCTTTGCGTCCATTGCATCCATGAGCATGTCTTTGCCCTCCTCACTCTCGTCGTCAGTGTCGTCCAGCTGCTGCCGTTGGAGCGCTGCGCGCATTGCCTTGATGGAGATGTACTGCTCAGGATACAGTCGTGGTGCTACTCCAGCAGTCAGCTGGTAGAGTACCTCGGCAAAGTGCGTGCGGAATACCCCAGCGTCGATGTGGATCATCGTCGCCAAAGCCGAACCGCTGGTGAGCAGTTGAGCCCACTCAATCATTTGGTAGAGCACATCCGCTGCCGCATTCGCCTGCTTCTCAGACTCCTTCCTAGAAGCGCTCGCAGAGTCGCTTCCGCTGCTGCTGCTGCTCATCTCGTCGCTGTCGTCGCTATCGTTCTCATCGTCCTCGTCACTTGAGTCCTGTCCGTCGGCGGCGGCGCTGGTGCTAGCAGGAGCGACCTCATTATTGTCACCGTCGGACCCCTCCACCTGCGCCAGCGTGGTGCGGAGTGAGTGGCGCGCGGCATCCAGGACTTGGGCCCTCTCCTCCGGTGATAGCATGACGCCAAGGCCCTGGAGCTGCTCTAAGCAGTACTTGATATCGTCGAAATTGCCATCCCTGCAGGCAGCCACGAGGACGCCAGGGAGTCGAGTTGGGTCGTTGAGTACGTATTGCCTCACTGCCGCCTTCGCGGATGCCGTGCTCGCCTGGCTAAAGGACTCCATCACCTCCTGCGCCTCCTCCGCCGAGAACCATGTGAGCGCCATCGAAACGAGCTGCTGGTGTGCTCGCCCCGCGACGTCGTCAGTGAGTCCCTCCCTGGCACTGCTGGCGGTGCTGAACTCCGTCATGGCTGGGGAGCAGGCCTCTATTTTTTGAGCGGCGTCGTTGGCGTCCTCCGCTGTTGCGGTCGCTATCAGCAGAGCTTGTACAATGTGCGTTGCCATCTCCTTCGAGGGCTTGAGGGTGCCCTTGGCACATGTCAGCATAGCAGCCATGTTGATCAGGTCCCCGCTCGCGAGCTGATGCTCCAGAGTAATCTCCAGAAACTTCGTGTACATTGGTAGGTGTCGACCGTAGGTGGCATTTTCAGAGGCAGTGGCGTATAGCGCTCCCAGAGTGTTAGCCCTCTGTTCGTGGAAACTCGTGACGAGCGCCTCCTCTGGGTCGTCGGGTAGCACCTTGAAGGTGCAGCCGTCGAGCTCGCAGAAGATTGACATGCATTCTCTAAAGATCGACTCCAGGCGCAGAGACGTCTTCAGCAAACTGGTGCTGAGCACCGACGCCACCGTTGACATGTAGCGGCGCCGCTTCATCTCTAGCTTCATCAAGACGCAGAGGTTGTACGTTATGACAGTGAAGAGCTCTGCGCTGTCACCCGCACTGTCCGTCCCCTTCTTGCGCACACAGTGAAGTTCCCAGCACTTCATGAGCGCGGTCAGTGCCACCTCAAGCTCGGCCGCACTCACGTTCGGTGTCTCGCCGAGCAGACGCAGCTTCTCCACCAGCGCTCCGCAGAATTCGTCCAAGATACTGCTGCAGCGGCTGTCCTTGGAGAGCTGTGTGAGCATTGGGAACAGGCAAGGGAAGATCACCTCCGCCAGCTCAGCCTTGTCGCAGTTCATGAAGCTGTCAATGACGTCATCGAAAAACCCCGCTGGGAGGTAGTTGACCATCTCACTGGCCCCGGCGCCACACCACAACAGCATCACCTCCCACACACGCGCCGCTACGGTGGCGTCGTGGTCCCCCAGTGCGCCATGGATGGCCTGGGAGATCATCGGCTGCATTTTTTGCGGTACAGGGCACACCACAATAACGTCGCGCAGGAGCGACAGCGCCGCTGATCGCACAAGTGGGGTCTTTGTTGCCACGTAGTTCTTGTCCGCCACACGGCGCGGCAGCACCCTCGCGTAGGCTGGCATGTCTAACATGTAGGAGAGCGTGGGGCCGTGGGTGGAGCTGACCTGCCTCACCATGTAGCCCACTGCTCGTAGCGCAGAGTATAGCTGGTTGGACCGGTTGTCGAGGGTGTCGTCCTGTAGTGGGCGTCCGGACTCGGCCGCGATGGTGGTGATGATGTCGAACAACGCCGCCATGATGGCGTCCTGGTATTTGCTCAACACTGTGGGGCGCTTCTCAGCACTGAAGGCACTCTCAAAGGCCGACACCGCTTCCTCGCGCACGCGCCGGTCCATCTCATTCATTGCCATCACCCACACACCGCTCAGTGTTGGTAAGTTGCCAATGATGAGGACTCTCACCTCACGGCTGCGAGACATGAGGGCCTTCAGCAGCGTGAAGACCGACGCACGGATCTCGGGGTGGCTGTCTTGCGCGTGCTGGATCACCGCCTCACAGATGTTGGGTACGAAGGAGGCAACAATGTCCTCGCGCGTGGTGCCGACCAGCTCGATTAGCTCGTTGAGCGCCTTCTGTTTCGTGATGTCACTGCTCTTGTTGAGTAGCCTCAACTGCATCGTGATGAGAGCTTCGTGTCCGTGCGTGGGCTGGTCCGTTGGATCCTTCCCGGCCACGAAGCCCCCGAGGAAGCTCTCGAGGCCGGCGGGAGCTCCCCTGCTGGCCAACATCGCCTGAGCATTGCTGCTCTGTGCGCTGTGCTGCTTCGCAGGCATTATAAGTGATTTCAATCACAGTATGGAGAGCACGCAACGCGAATAAAAGGCCCGAAGCGTCACCTTCGCCTGATTGTTCCGCAGCAAGAGAGCGAGAGAGGTGTGTTTTTAAAGACGGATGCAAGTGAAGGGTGGGAGGGGGGGGGGGAGCAGACGCTAAGCAGTCCCGAGAGACTACTCACTCCTAGTAACGTACAAAGTGAGACTAAATACTAAATGGGAGCCGTGTGGTTGTCACCTTCGCGCTGGATGCTCGCTTGCCCTTCTCTCTTTCTTGTTGGAATGCTCTTGTACGCAATTGTACTCTGGCCACAGTTTCCAGTTCTGAACGCTTGTCGAGCCGAGCACAGAAAACACGAATGAATAGACAAAATGTGTGCCTGTGAACTGAATGCTCTGGGAAGCACCGCAAGTCAGAGTGTGTCTGGTATAGCTGCTTAAGAGTGTAACAGATAGATTCACTAAAGTTTGTGTACGCAATAATAATAATAATAATAAATAACTAAGTGGATATGCGCGTGCAAAGCGCACAAGTGTTGGTGTAGAATTACTACTCTTCTCTCTCTTGTATGATATTCGGTTTATATTCTCCTTTTCTGGTTGCTAAAACAGATGAGACATCAGGGCATGAAGGACGCAAAGGAGGGCGAAGCGGAAATGATCTTCAACAAGTGCGCAGAGTGATCCATTTTACATGCACACATACATATACATGCATGTGTGTGCGCTTGCACTGAAAAGCAGACGCCTGTGACAAGGACGTCTGTATTCCGAATGGTTATTGTTTGCTGTGAGTAATCCTCAGTGATTAAGACAGTAGTTATTGAAAATTGGGAATAGACGTAGATGAGGGATGACAACAATCTATTGAGCTGTGCTACTGCCGCCGCGTCATGTGGCAGGTAACATCCAAGTGTGCATCTGCTGCACAACTATGGCAGCGGGATGGCGCACAACGGTAGCCTTAATACACACGTACATTCGTGCAGACAGCCTGAGCGTGTGTGGTTGAGGAATGGATGGGTGTGGGGTGTCAACGGCGGCACACAGTCCTACAGAGGGCGGTTATTCACCAGAAGGAGTGCACCTCTCGCCTATGCCAATCCCTTTTCCTCTCTGCCATCGCATACTTCGAAAACACACACAAAAACACACATATATATGTATACATATATGTGTATTTATATATTTATGAAGTGAACAGTTGCACCCACTCGGTGGTGGCAATAATTGGGCATCTATGATATCGTACACTCCACCTACCTCTCCTGCTCGAGCCAGTCATGGTTAAGAGCGGCACCATGCTTGCAGGAATCCAGCTGCTCCGTGCACTCCCCCCCGTTCATCCATCCATCCGTCGACTCGCAGGATGTGGATAGCAGCGATTGGTCGTTTTACTCGCACACCCATACACTTCAGACGGTTCTCTGTGCTACCTTCTTTTATTATTGTGCGGGGTGTGTGTGTGCCTAATACACCCAGTACTTCATCACGGAGGGCGGCAGCGGCGTTTTGTTACACAGGACAAACTTGCCATTGGCCGGGATCTTCACGGGATGGATGAGGGAGAGTGGAAGCGATCTCCATGACTCTGGAAGAGGCACGAGGATCTCGCGACAGAAGTAATCCTCGTCCAGGAGCTTCTGCAGGCCGTCCCGAACTGTGCCCCCGGACTGTATGCTCAGCAGCAGCGACTGGATCATGTAGTATATATTGATGAGCGAGGCTTCGTCCCGGTGCCGGGGCCCTCTGAAGTCATCGACCAGAATGGCGTTGCGCGCGTTCAGCTTGCAGCACGTTATGGCGTTGTCGATGATCACCACGCGACCCATGTCACGGCCCAGCAGGCGCAGGTCCTTCGTGTGCACGGGCTCAGTGAACCACAGGTCGCTGCGGCAAATAACATCGTCAAATATCACTCCCTTGGACTCAAGCTGGTCTACAATCGGCAGCGCCGTTTCCTTCGTGGAGGCGGTCCACATTACAATCTCCACCTTCTCCGTCTTTCGCAACGCATTGAGGAAGTGCAAGCAGTACGGACGCAAGATAGCACCACTGTCGCCTCCAGTGCGGTTGTCGACGAGCGTTTCATCGAGGTCCAGCACAATCGTGAGCTCGGTGTCAGGGTCACGTGCCTCCTGAAGCAGAAAATTTCGAAACAGTGGCTTCGCAACTGGATCCACGTGCTTCGGTGGTGACTGTGGCCCGGGGTGCTCCGGTGGAGGTGTGGCCGCCTGGAGGCGCGTGCCCTTCGTCCGCACCGTGCGAAGTCCTGAGGATGACGCCGAGAAGGACCTGACCCTTGGCGCGGTGCTACCATCCACGAGTGACCACCGTCGCACGGAGGAAGAGGAGCGCGCGGTGCTCTGTGAGCGTGTAAATGGGGTGCCCGTGAGGCCACCAGCGCTCTCCGTGGAGGATGGTGTCTCCTTGTCTACACTGAAGGGCTCATCGGCGGTGAGCCGATTTGGGGTGCGAGAGTCCTCAGGCGGTGGCGATGAAGGCGACTGGCTCGCTCGAAGGCGTCGGTCCCACAGGTGCTTAATAGCAGAGCCTGCGAGCGGGGCGGCAGCGGCGCTGTCTCTCGTTGCCGCCGGATCAGCCCGCAGGACTCTATTGGGTTGAAGTTGCTTACCTCCCAGCATGGTTGCCCTGAAGCGCGCACACTCCCTTTCTCTCCCACTTTTTGTTCTGAAGTTGGTGTCCGGTGTACCAGAGACCAAGGGGAGTCTATGAGTATGCCGGCCACGACTCTCTGCTACAGTGCGTGAATGCGCGCTCGGGTCTTTATGTGTTGGTCTGTGTAATATGTGGGGGGGGGGACTATATACTATTTTACGGTCTATGTGTGATGATTGGTGGTGCTGTGTATGTGTACGTCTGTATAAATGTACTCACTCCCGATGATCTATCTATACGGATGCTCTATGTGGGTAGAGAAGTTCTGACCCTGTGCTCGATGAGCGCTGAAAAAAGGAAAACTGGCCAAAGGCAGCGCTGCTGCTTCTGCTCGTGACTGGCTGTGTGGTGAGGAGGAGAACGTCCAACCACACGCGCAATGATATACTAAGCACAACCCAACTGAGAGTACTCTGTGCGCGTATAACTGAAGATGGAGCAAAAACATGGAAATGTTGGAGGAGATATATATAGTGCACGAGCTGATAGCATGAAACCCCAGAACGAGTTTTGGGGAGGGAAACAACATCCGAGAGTGTGGTAGCATGTCGAACCAGTTGCGTTGCTTGCACACAGTTCCTTTGTAGCCGCTCAGTTGGTGTAATAGGTAGAGTGTGGGTGGAAGGCTTCTTGTTTGGTCTAACTTGAAACATATTTCGTACATGGATATCGTTGGTTTAAATACATGCTGTCACGTGCCCAAACATAGAGGAGACGCGAGGGAGTCAGCTTGCAAGGTGATGGACGTGGAGGGGCGCCGACCCCTTCCTCTCACTGCATACAACCACACATACAAACCCATACACACACACACACAGACCCACAGACACCACCACACGCACTCACACATACACGCATCCCTTTTCTCTTCGCTCTCCTCTCGTTACTACATATGCATGCGCTGGTCAGGAAAATATCATTACTACATTCGCATAATGCTTCATGGAATCAGGGCTGGGGGCTACACCTCGTCTTCCATTCGCCGAGTAACAGCGCACTGCCACGCCCAAATGGTACAGACGTACGACTCACTCTCAGAACCCACTGGTCGCATTCTATCCGCTCAATAATGTTGTTGGTTCCCGTTCTCTTGCGCTCACACACAACACAAGCTCAGTACCACCCTCCCCCACCTTCTAATATAAGTAAATGCATATTATGCTGAATAAACCTTCATTGGCCTGAGTGAGCCTGCTGCACACAGTTTATATTCACGCCAGCAGGGCACGATCCTTCATAGTGATGCCCACTAGCCGGGTCAGCTTGTCGGTTTCGAGCTGGCGCAGGCTCGCAGGGTCGTCTGGCTCCCCCTTGCCGGCCTTCGCCACCTTGCGGAGGTTGGGGGAGAGCTTCAGCGTCAGAACGGTGCCGCGCGTGTCGCCAACGAGGACGATAGGGTCTACGTGGCTGAAGACTACGTGAGTGAGCTTTGCATTCTTGACAACAGTCTGAACACAGAGTGGCTGTGTCTTGTTCAGCTGGAGGTCAAATACACACACTTTACCATTGCACGTGACCGCCGCGAACACCGTGGAGCTGTACGGTGCCCATGCCACGTCACTGACCGCGTCGCCAAGATCGAAAGTGAGCAGCGGCTTCGTAGAGGAGACCAGCCACAGCTTCACCGTCCAGTCCGCTGAGCACGTGATAAAGATATCCTTGTGGAAAGGGTTCCACCGCGCCGTGTATACTGCCATGGCGTGGCCCTCGTAGCGCTCCAGGCACTGGCCATTGTAGGAGGTGGTGCAGAGCGCCACGCCACCCTCCTGCGCCCCGACCACCGCCTTGTCATGGGCCTCGGAGTAGTCGATGCACATGCCGCCGAGCTGATTCAGCACCACCGCCTCCGGGTCGGACGCACTCACACCTGTGTCGAGCTTTATGATGTCCTTCGAGCTGAGGTCCTTCTTGTTCAGCACCCAGTTGGTGATGCGTCCGTCAGTGCTGATCGAGTAGAACGACAGTTCCACCGTGCTGTTCCGCCAAAATATCTCCCAGACCGGGTCGGTGTGCTTGCCGTTGCGCACTGTTGCTTCGAACAGCGGCCGCTGTCGCTTGTCGCTCTTGATGCGCAGATCAAACACGCACACAGAGCCATCGTAGAGACCACACGCCAGGAGGGAAGTCTCCACTGGGTGGAAGGCGAGGCACAGTACGCCACTCTCAGTCAGGAAGCTGAACTCGGGATGCGCCGGCAGAGACGCGCCAGCGACTGACGGGACAGCGTTCTTGAGACTGAAGCAGTGCACGGCACCCTTGCAGGGCTTCTGGAAGTCGTAGCTGCCGTAGCCGACAGCGAAGAGGTCATTGTAGCGGCTGCTCAGTGCGATGCTAGTAACCGCACGCTTGCGCGTCTTCTCCGTGAAAAACTGCCACAGCGGCAACAGCGTACCGTCCTCCTTGTAGAGGTCGCTCTGATCCTCCCAGAAGCGAAAGTCATCGATGATGTCGAAGCAGTCGTTCTGGTTCACCATGCGCTCCATGATGCGCAACGCGCTGGCGTACGCAGTGGACCGCAATACCTGCTGCGAGGACAGTGGACCGCCGTCTGTCTCCTCCCGGATCGTGCCGGCAAGGGCGGTACCAATGAGGGCATTCTCTTCGTCCTTTCCGGCTCGCTGAGCGGCTGCAGCCTTCTTGTAGCCCGCCGCCACACGTTCGGTGTGCAGGCGGTCGGCCTCGTAGGCATCGTGTATCTCCCAAGCACTGGCCATGGAACCGAACGTGATGGATGGCGGCGGGTCGGTCAGCACCACGCGCTCCTTCATCGCGCTGTTCATCGTCTGGCTGCCGCGGTCACTGTAGTTGAACTGGTTCTTCAGGATGTTTGTGGAAACGCCTTCGTCCACAAGGGCCGGGTTCAGCTCCGCTTCCGCAGCCCGCTCCACCTCGAACTGACGCCGCGAGCGGTCCTCCACTTGCTGCACAGCCTCAGGGCTGTCCTTGCGAATGCACACGCCGTCGAGCGCGAGGTGTATGGCAGTGATGCCCACGCTCGGGAAAAACTTGAAAACACGTGCCTCCTTCTTATAGTCA
>JAODGE020011236.1:0-18410 GCA_027574965.2 Ecitophya simulans
CCTTGTCGGGTGCTCTGAGCGGAAACCGATTTTTGACATCGGCGAACTTGTAGTGGCCTCTGTTTACATGAGAATCGGGGGAAACCTTTGCGTGACAGTGTCGTTAAACGAAGCATTTGAATATTATGATAACTCAATACTCTGACCCGTAAATGTCGCGACCGCGACGACGCGACGAACCCGGCGAAACTGTTATAAACTAATATAGTCATCGCTATTTTTACCATTTCTAAAACAGTGCAAGTTCATTTTACGCCTCGACGCGACCTACGACGATACTTCGCCAGCGCCGCAAGCAACATCGGCAATGAGTTTGTTATATTGTGTAATAAAATCTTGCCGCGTCGACGCGCGTTTCGCCGACGATCGAGAGAATCTCGCACGATTGCGCGTCGCTGTACGCTCTTCGACGATGGATAACTGTACGTCGGAGCGTCGAGACGCTCGCGAATGCAGCAAATGCGTTCGCGGCCGATTTGCGAAGCGTGAAGTTCGCGCCCGCGAGGCGCGTGTTGCCTGCACGATCCACCAGGCACGCCCTCTATCGCAAACGGGCCGCGCATCGTTATGGATTTTAGCGATTTTAATTTGTCGACGAACGCGACGAGCTTAACATCACCTCGCACGCTTCGAATTAAATTAAGTTGTTACCGTTTCAGTGCGATTCAAACTGTTGTTCTTGTTTCTGTTGTTATACGATTTATAATTTGCGTGGCGAGGCGTGTTTTGTTATTGTACCTGGGTAGCGGCGCCGCGTTATTAATAATTTATTAGGGGATAACTGTAACAGTAACGCAGGACGTTCGCAATATAATAATTTCTGTGTTTGTTTGTTTTTTTGTGCGTACGTCGTTTCGTTTCGCATTCGACGCGAGCGGGCATTTGGAAATGCATTTGGCGTTTGTTTAATCGACGATGACCCGTTTTCGGTGGTTATTTTTAAAGATTTAGATTTAGGTTGAATTGCGAATGCACACGTGTAGTTTTTTAAGTCTTATTATTCTACTGGTGTGGTCGAAACGGCACTTCGAATACCCTTAACTAATATCCTAACTAACTAACTAACCTCTAAGTGGTATTTTAAACCTTTTTTTTACTGTTTAAAGATAGAATGCACAACTCGCCAATGCATGTTACGTGGAGGTTTACAGGTGGCGTTCAAGTGTGTTGAAACTGTTATACTAAAATTAAGTCCAATTTTTAACTTCAAACTGCAATAAATCTGTTATTCTCTTACTTAAAATTTGTATCATTTGGTAGTGACAATCTCAGACATGGCAACATCAGAAAAAAACTTGTGGCGGGAAATAGAAACGGAAATAAATGAAGCACTCCCAAAGAACTTATCCTAGAAAAATGAATGAATATAAAAAATTATTATTATTATATTGTTGTAGGCATTCACTAATAAATATTGACAAAGGACACGCTAGTTTTTGCAACTAGTACGTGAAGGATATCGGAACGCCTTCAACACCGTTTTTTTTTCTCGAGTGTAAATCAGTAAGAATCAAATCTACTAAATACGATATTCATATTCATATTCATATAACACGAAATAATGAAAGCTAGCACGTTAACTGTTTGCTAAGAAAAAAAAAGTGTGAAAAAAGTGTTATTTTACACACTGCTTGTGGTGGAAAAAAGCCTGGTGTGTTTTGGTGCAAAAGCAGAAAAAATATTTATTGAAATCAAGAAATTTTTGTACAAAACGTAGACCACAATTCATATGTAGCGAACGCCGAGAACTGATGGCTTAATGATGCTATCTATTGACATCCGGAAAAGGACTGCATTTCTCTCGAACACCACAGTTTTTTAAAGATTGAGTCGTGCATCTTGATTCATTTATGTTTTACATGACTAATTATCAATGTTTGATGATTTCACAATCGGTCAAAACCAATCGATGTTTATCATAAACATTGTCATAAATTTAACAGTCCATCACTGACATAACTGACAGAGACAAGAATACCAACAGTTTGTGTGTCACCCGATTAAAAAAAACAGTTGGCATTGATTGTGAATATCTGTTGAATATATATTTCGACCAAATATCGATGCTTGGAAAGAGCAACATCCATAGTTAAAAAAAAAAAACAACTGAACGCGAACCTCGATTTGTTTTAAATATCGATGATTTTAAAACAGATTAGTATTAGTAAATATAACTAATCGGTGTGGTATCAGCATAGCCTGAGCTTCGAGTGTTTGCGATTGGATTATAACCGATTATGTCTGATTACGCACGACGATGTCTTTCAAAAGACGGGAAAATCATTTGTCGCGTGGATTGAACGCGTCCCTCTCGGGTGTAATTTGAGGCAAAGTTCGAAACGTTCGAAGTCGCTCAAATGATGATTAATGAACGCATCCATAGGAGATTAATGCGGCGTTTCTCTGCGCAGCGAGCGTGCGAAGGTGCATCTTGATGTTAATGCGCCGCGCGCGTCGTAAAGTCGGGTTGAGTCGAGTCCGAACCGCCGCACGACGAGATAACGCCCGACCAATACAAACAAGTTCCGCTTGCTCGCTATTCCGTTGCGGCCGAACAATTAGATCGCGAACGCGCCGGATAATTCAGCGGCGGCGAGCCGGCGCGGTGCGTGCGTCGGGTTGGAATTTCGTCTCGGGCGAAAATTTCGTGGCGGCTCGCGGTGGCCTGCCGGCTAATCTGTAATTAAAATGGAATCATCATTTAAAAAAGTGACGCGGCCCTCGTCGGGCGTGCGTTTTATTTCGTCGTGTTGGCGGCGAGCGAGCGAGAAGAGATTCGTGGACGCGGCCGCGCACGAGTCTCGATTGCACGTCGGTATCATTTTCATAATGGCCGCCATTTGCCCGACGAATCCGGCCGGCGCGCATTCGTGCGATTCGTAATGCGCTCGGCATTAGTATCATTACGCGAACGACGTCGCTCGCGTTTTCGCAAACGACTTTCGGGCTGCGTTTGGGCGAGGCGCGCGTGCCCGACGCCGGCGAGATTCTCAATGGCTTGCGTTCCGTTGCAGCTTGTTCGAGCACGAGATCATGTCGTACGTGCCGGCCGTCTCGACGACGACTCCGAACGCCGGCGGCGGCGCGGCGACGCCGGCGGGGACAGCGACGACGGGCCGGAGTCCGCGCGGCTCGCCGCAGCCGTCGCCGGTGGCGTCGCCCGGCTTGGGCAGGCATCGGGCGGCCGCGCCGCATCGGCGCGACTTCGAGACGAAGCTGCGGAACTTCTACAGGAAGCTGGAGAGCAAAGGATACGGCCAGGGACCCGGCAAGTTCAAGTGCGTCGGCTCGCGCGCGTCGACATTCGCGACGTTATCAGCTCACCGGCGGTCGGTTCGTTTCAGGATGCACATTCGACGCGAGCATCTGCTCGAAGACGCCTTCCGGAGGATCATGTCGGCGAACAAGAAGGAGCTGCAGAAGGGCAAGCTGTGCGTGGTGTGGGACATGGAGGAGGGGCTGGATTACGGCGGGCCGTCCAGGGAGTTCTTCTTCTTGCTCTCCAGGGAGTTGTTCAATCCGTACTACGGCTTGTTCGAGTACTCGGCGAACGATACGTACACGGTGCAGGTTTCGCCGATGTCGGCGTTCGTCGACAACTATCACGACTGGTAATCACGCATAACCCGCGCACCTAACCGCCACAAGCTTAACGTCATTTCCTATTTGTCTAGGTTTCGGTTTAGCGGACGAGTCCTCGGCCTAGCATTGGTACACCAGTATTTACTAGATGCCTTCTTCACGAGGCCTTTCTACAAGGCGCTGCTGCGCCTGCCGGTCGCGCTTTCCGACCTGGAGAGCCTCGACTTCGAGTTCCATCAGTCCCTACAGTGGATCAAGGAGCACGACGTGGGCGCGCAGGGCGAGCTGGAGCTCACCTTCGCCGTCACCGAGGAGGTTTTCGGGCAGGTGCTCGAAAGGGAACTCAAACCGGGCGGCAGGAACGTGCCCGTCACCGAGAAGAATAAAAAGGTGAGTTGCGGTCATTCTGAAAAATGCGATTTCCTAACGATCCGCATCTGATCCGGCAGGAATACTTGGAGAGAATGGTGAGATGGCGGCTGGAACGCGGCGTCGCCGAGCAGACCGAGTCGCTGGTGCGCGGCTTCTACGAAGTCGTCGATCCCCGACTGGTCGCCGTGTTCGACGCCCGCGAGCTGGAGTTGGTCATGGCCGGAACGGCGGAGATCGACCTCAACGACTGGCGATGCAACACCGAGTATCGCGGAGGTTATCACGACGCGCATCCGGTCGTCCAGTGGTTCTGGCAAGCCATCGAAAGGTGCGCCGTCGTCGCGCGCGCGTCGAGAACGCATTAACCTTCTGTCGCTTTGCCAGATTCACCAACGAGCAACGCCTCCGGCTGCTGCAGTTCGTCACCGGCACGTCGAGCATCCCGTACGAGGGCTTCGCGGCGCTGCGCGGCTCCATCGGGCCGCGCAAGTTCTGCATCGAGAAGTGGGGCAAGCCGAACGCGCTGCCGCGCGCGCACACGTGCTTCAACCGGCTGGACCTGCCGCCGTACCCCACCTCCGAGGTGCTCTACGAGAAACTCCTGCTCGCCGTCGAGGAGACCAACACGTTCGGCATCGAATGAGCGCCCCGTCGACGCGCCGATCACTATTTACACTTACGATTAGCTAAGGATACGCTACAAAAACCAAAGCAACATTTCAACGCACCAAATGACGAGATTGACGACGCGGTCACGAATAAGAATGCCTCTCGCCGAGAGACGCCATTTTGTTACTATGTTACCATGCTCGTATAATTTAGCAGTGGGCGCGAGGACGATTAGGAGGTTGGGCCGAAACGTGTGGTACCAAATGTTCGGCGGGCGTCGGAGAGATTCATTATTTAGCGAGGATCGACGCAAACACAAAACGTAATTGTAACTATCGCCGTCCCCCCAAAGCGTAATTTGTAATTAACGATAAGTAAGCAAGCTGCCTCTTCTTCGTTGCGATGCGAGCGGGCAGTTCCTGCGTCGACGGACGCGTTCGCTATGCTAGTTACGCGTTTCGCTGCGCATGCGCGCCGCCGATTTGTTTTCTGCAAAGGCACGCGACGCGTGCGACGATGCGCTAATGTGATTGTTGCGAATCTAGTCACTAATTTAAACGAATGCAAGCTGCACAATGCGTCGCGAATATATTTATGAGATCGATCAAATTGATAGGCGGAATGTATTTGTAAGATTGTTTAGATAATTAGCTCCCTTTTCTCCTGGTTTCGTGCGTTTCGACGTTTTCGTGTTTTATTATTATTATTGACTTATTGACTTGTGTTTTTTTGTATAGCCTGTTACGAGTTTATCTTATAACATTCCAGGAAATAAATATTTGTTATTTACAAGCTTATTAATGATTTGTCGTTTATTTGTTGCATGTTTTTGGGAGATGTTTTTCGTTGTCACTTATTATAGGCAATTCAACATGCACAATTGTAAGATTAACATAAAATTCACAAATACACTATTTCCTGTGATTTATCGTCCTAGATAAATTAGTGCAGATTATTATCAAGGATTTATGTTTGTTTAGATTTTTAGGTTTTTATTTTCATCAACGCATTGAATTTATTATTAAAAAACCAATATACACTAATGAACAATATACATAAAATTCAAAGCTTATTTCTATATCAAAGACCAAAAATAATTGTGATTTATTTTTATCATAATTATTTAAAAGCAACGTATTGTTTATTATACATTTTCTTGCTTTTAATCGGTTTTTATGTGTTTGTCAATTATTTAAGATTTCTAACCTTAAAACGATTGTCATATCATTTCAATTCGGTATCAAATTAACATCTACAATATGTCCAAAGAAAAGATCGAAACACCAGATTTTGACTGGGTTGCCCTACACAATGAGCTGGGCAAAGGACTTAGTGGTGAGACAACCAAGGAACGTATGGTTCGTAAAATTAAAGAAAATCCATTTGTGCCTATTGGTAAGTATTCTACTAGAAGAAAATATGAACTGTATGTGCAATATCTTTTAGGGTGTTTGGCTACAGCCTCTGCTTTGATTTTTGGTTTATATTCCTTCAAACGGGGTGAGAGAAAGATGTCACAATACATGATGAGGACAAGAATTGCTGCACAGGGCTTCACCGTGGTTGCACTGATAGCTGGACTTGGTTTTTCTGCATCGAAAGCATAAAGTTGTACAAATATCGGCCAAAAAAGAAATGAAATAGGCATAGATTATTAGATTAATTTTAAATTTTCTTCAGTGATTATTTGTCCTTGGCATTGTGGTTTTTGCGACATGAAGCCGCCATAAGTTATGTAATTTTACCGTTATTTGGGTTGCATATAGTTGGATACGCCACAGGAACGCATTTGATGTCGTATTTACACAACCTAGAGGGCGCTAAGATGCCCGCTGCGCGATTTACAAACAGAAACTGTTAAAAATTGTAGCAAAATTCAAAGACAAAGCGTTGTTAGGAAAATCAATCAAATAATGAGGCACAACGTCCAGTGATATCCGTGTTTTTCAGCAATAAATTTTAACGTAAACATTTCGCACAATGTAAACTAACCGGAGTGTTGTTTTGTTTCGTTTTCCGAACGATAACACGATAGCACCACGAACATAACGTTGATAGTCAGCGACAAATATGTCAATATTATGATTAGAGATGTCCCGCAAAAAAAAGACGTCGAAACATTTCAAACGCCACAAGCATCTGCGCTCGCGTCCGCGTGCCGTCGGTCGTACGCGCGCGAGCGGAACCACGCGAAGGAGGGATCGGGCGACTCGAACGCGCTTCCACATGCGCGCGCGCCGTCGCCGGCCCAGTCGTCAGCCGTACGCCGAGCGCGCCGCAAGCACGCACGTCGACGTCGTCCGTCAACGTTATCGCGCATCACGCACGACGCGCCGCTCGCCACCGAACATTCGCAATCGCCGCCGCGACCAGCGCGCAGACGAGGCCCGTGCCCGCGGTGTCGCCCGCCGAAGATGGCCGTTGCGACGAGGCACCCTTCGTAGAAAGCGCGCAGTCGTCGCTCGAGCTAACCTCATCCTCGCCCGACGCGCCGAAGCTGCGGGGCCGAGCGCGAGGAGTGCGCTGGCAGTGCGCAAACGATTCGTGCGCGCTTGTTCCGCTCGTTCTTTCGCGTCAGCGCCGACGGAAGGCAGCTGCGTCCGGGATCCGTTTGGAGCGCCCCTCGTGCGCGACGTACGCGAGACGATCGCGAAGATGCTGGAAGACAGGAATCAGAGTCGCGTGGGACTCCTGACGCTCAGCAAGGCCGACCTGGAGGAGATCGTCCGCAAGGAGCCCATCTCGGAGGCGTACGACGTGGAGGACACCGTGTTCGCCAGGTGCGTAGAAAAATCACCAGACCTGAGATTGTCGGAAAGCACCAGAAACAAGTGCAATCCGGTCGCTCGTCCGCCTACCGCAAATCTCGCCGGTTCCCACGACGTAATTCAGTTAAATCATCGCGCGACGTTCTCGGTACGCTCGTGTGTCAGCAGCGCGTTCCAGCGGGACGTTTTACTGCTGACTTATATCGCGCGCGCGCCGAGTGCGCGTTTATTGTGCGTTCAATTGAAACGCCAGGACGGCGGAACGGAAATGCTTATTAGTCGAGTGGAACTCTGAGGAAAAAAGGCTGCCAATTAGCCTAGACGCAGCGTTCCGCGAACGCACCGCAATCCCGTCCGTAATTGACGAGGTAACAAGTAACGTAATTTCACTTTTGTTTTCGTCCGCCCGTCCGATCCCGGCCTGGGAAACGCTCAAAACAAATGAAACAAACGAAACAAATGCATTACAGGAAACTGTAATTCGTCCGCGGAATATATGTTTCGCGTTGCACGCCAACGAATCTGTTAATACGCTAGGAATATCTAAATTCTTGCGCGTTTTGACATTACTGCTGTTGTGACTTGTAACGACCGGCAATTAAACGCGCACATTCCGTATTACGCGACGACATGCGAACGCGTTCGAACGTGCGAATCGTCCGACGGCGAACGTCGGTAAATTCGTCGCCGGCCGGCCGGACGTTTATGCGGTTTGGGAATTTATGAAACGCGCGCCGGCGCCGACGAGCGGCGGCGCATTTGCATACGTTCGTCGTCGACGCATATCTTCATCTGACGATGCCCGTGGTGAGTCAGGCTCCGTTGGCCGGAGCGGCGTTGGTGGGAAAAAGGTACGATGTTCGCGTTCCTCGCGCGTTTCTTTTCTTGTGTTTTTTTTTCTGCCGGCAAATGCAAATTTTCGCGCGCGGCGTTTGAAAGGACCGCACGAACCGGCTCGCCAATTCGTTCCTGGCGAGCGTTCGTAGCGTTTGGCGGCGATGTCGATGCACCCGACGAGCAGGCGCCGAACGGCAAGGTCGCGCGAGCGTCAAATTTTGATTCTTCCGTCGGTTCCCACGACTCTGCCGACGGCCGCCGCGAAATTCATCGTGCGCTTAAGTGGGTGTGGTGCAAATTAATAACACGATATCGGCGCTACAGCCAGCCCCCTTCTCTCCGAACGCGCGGCGTCGTCGGGGCGTCTTTATCATTTTCTAAATTTAGACGCGCGCGATTAATCATCGAAATATACACCGCGCTGGAAATTATTCCGCCTCACCTGCAACCTGCCGGCGTGACGTCATTTGTCACAAACGTGCGGCGCTACACTATTCGCTTCAGTAATAAATAATGAGCGTTCAATCTAAACATTTGTTACGTCTCGTTTTGCATCATATTTGAACGGCCATCCAACAGTTCATTCTCTCTTCTTCGGCCCGGTCGTCGTTATTTATTAACATTCGTAACGTTTTTCGAATTTATGGACATTGCCTATATATATTGGAGAGAGATATATAATCTTGTATCTTTTTACCCCACTGGGTGTCGGATTTTAGACTAGTCATTTATTCCTCTTGATCCAGCATTTCTAATTGAGTTGTTCGCTCAGAACACACACTTTTGTTTAGACAAATTGATTGAGTGGTAGGAAATTTGACGCCTGCAAAGTTAACCACGCTTCGGGCAGCCACGCTTTGGTCCATAAGGACTAACATGGGAAATTTTTTAAATGCACATAGCGGTCAACCGTGGTGAATATGCCATCGGGTTTCGATGTCATTCGATTAAGCGTCTTAAATGCTTTCCAACGATATCATGTTTAATGTCATTTTTGATACGCAGCTACGCGAAATTTGCAATTAAAAATTATTTTTGCTCCCTTTTAAAATACATTGATTTGATACGTTTATTGATTTTATTGGCATATTAGAACATGTTATTATGCTCATATGTTTTTACAGATTCTGAAAGAGTATTTCATTTCCGATCGAATGACATCTTTCGTTTTCACGATATCGATACGTGGGTGCGTTCAAATCGCACTTTTATAATTATAATGAAGTATATATAAACTGCATTTAACATAGTTATAAAATAATAGATAATTTAATATATAATTTAGTTGTGTGATTTATATAAAGAATTTGTTTGTCAATTTAAACTGACAATTTAAACTTGTGGCGACTTGGGACTAGGGACTACGTACCTAGTGTAGTATTCTCCTCTTATAGCTTGACACAGTATTTCTAATTGAATTGTTCGCTCAGAGTACACACTTTGCTTGAGTGGTTGAAAATTCGTCAAAAATAGAGTGAGAGAAATCATAATATTTCTCAGAAAGCGACTTTGCGCGTCTAATAAAGTCATCGACTTTTATAAGCCAACAGAAAATACCAAGCCAAGAAACAACTAGTCCTAGTCCCTTGCCAATTCCAGTCACGACTGCGCTCGAAAGCGAATCGGTCTACCAACTTGGCACCCAAACCACGCGATGGTTGCCTTCAACTTTGCCGCACGACTTACCAAATCCCGCACACAATTGCGGCATAACGCGCAAAGGGATCCTTTCGCTGCCTCGCGAACGATCGTCACGAATCGTCATAACTCCGGGAACGCGTTCGTCGTCGCGGGCCGACGACAACTCGTGAGACGCGACCGCGCAACGCAGAGCCGGGAAAAACGCGACGCGCGCCGTCGCGCGTAACCGTTGCGCGTTCGGGCGCCGCTTCGATCGCATAGTTGGCGTCGCTCTGTGTCGCCGGAGAGTGCGTCGATCGAGTAAATAATCCTTCCCGGGTTTGACGACGACGGCGCGCGAAAACGCCGAGGGACGCTCTCGTCGCTCGCGCGCGCGTTTATTTATCAGTTCGTTAATTAAACTGCGACGAATCGCGCCCGACGCGGATGCACACGCAAACGAGAGGCGCACGTTGGGAGTATTTTTTTTTTTTCGCCTTTGCGACGAATTCCGTGCACGATGGAGAATTGGAATTGATATTGGCTCGAGCAATAAGTCATGGGCGCTCGTTGCAATAAATGCACTAAATGTAGACGGGACGATTCACTCCAGCAAAGCGTTGCGCAATCGTTCGTATTTATCGTCAACCTGAATGGAATTAAGTAAAGTCAGGAAGACAATGGATTTTATTGGTTTGGATAATAAGTAATGTGCGTTTTTCTTCGTTAAACATTATTAACTATTTAATCGTATCGTGGCGATGAAACAGTTGAGGAGATATTAAGGAATAGGAAGATGCGTATTCGATTAATATTTATTGGTGGATGCATACAACTTATAATAACAATGATTCTTTATTTTTATATTCCATCATTTGTCTGGAATTAGTTTTGGAATGCTTAATTCACTTCTGCTTCTATTCTCTCTCTACAAGTTTGTTTCCGATGTTTGCGTGTCTGAGATTGTCTGGACTCAATAATACAAATTTAAGTGACTGACTAGCAAATTCATTGAAGTGTGGAAGAAGAAAAAATTGATATCATAGATATCATATTATCTTTTACACGAAAAATGAACATATATCCAATTTGGTGGAATTTTTATTGACAGTATAATTTTAGAATCACTGATATTTATCTTATTCGCCAAGTAAACAACGAATTATGATATTTCTTACTTGATATTTTTAGCAACACTCGATAAATTTGTGTAAAGTTGTGTTATATTTTCAAAGGTTTGTTTATTTTAAATGCAAATTTATATGAAAGTATAAAGTTTTGAATTAAAGTTTATTTTTTGGCTTTTTTGTTTCAATTAAACATGATTGAAAGTCTTTATCAAACTTACAAACGACTTATTAATGAAGATAACACGAGGTTTATTAAAATCGATCCACTAATCAACAAAGTAATAATAATTTTATCTATAAATGTCAATCTTGGCAAATATTTCAGTTGTTTGACTACAAATAATTACCGAGTCTCTTTAAACTAATTACGAGCTTAAAATAATTTCGAAAGAGCCAGTCTGTTCAAAGCAACACTTAATTAATACGCAATGAAATGTAACACTAACACCCAAATGGCAAACGTTTGACCGCTTCTTATTTCCACGACCAATCGAATTACAAGATTAAATCAGTAGATTAAGGCGCAAACGTTTCACTCGTAACGCAATCGGTCGAGAAGCTGAGCGGGGAAACAATGCCCGAGCGCAGTTACAATTAAAACGATTAAATTCCAATCCGTTCAGACATTGCAAACATTCGTACCCACTCGCCGGCCGGTACTGTAATAATTATCTCAGCGCCAACGAAGTCGTTCGACGTCGATGAACGTCTTGTCGCACATCTGACATGGATGATGAACGCCGCCGAATATAGGCGAGTGCGATTTCGCATCGCAAGGTCGGCCGGGGAGGAGAGGGAGGGAGCGTGGTGTTGTTAGTTCGTTTCGCGTATTCGTTGCCGAGCGTGTGCGAGTCGTTGGTGTCGCGCGAACGACGGCGGCGCGTTGTTGTTGTTGCGGCGTCGAACGTCGGCGCCGTGGAATGCGCGCCGGGAAAACAATGGCCGCGCGGAATTGTTCGCTGCGATTGGCGCTGATGAATCTCGGCCGTTTTCAGTTCGATGCCGCGCGTCGCGTTCGTCGAGCGCGCGTAATCGTCGGCAATAACGCGCGTTTCGCGATTGTTGTGTTATTTTTTTTTGTTTCGTTTTGCTTTTTGTTCGTTTCTTCGCCTTCGCAATCGCAAATTACGCGCGTACACGTTCGCCGAGAATGTCCGCACGCGAATGGTCGGAAGGTGGAGCCGTGCCTTGCGCGTTCGCATAATGCGTCGAACGCTTTATTTCATTACGCCTCGTTTCGCAATCTTTTCTCGCACGTTGTGGTACGGCTTGGCGTTCGCGCGTGCGCCGCGATTGCAATTGTGCTTTTCGTCCTCGACCTTTTCCAGCGCAGCAAACACCGTAAGCGACGATGAAAAGCGACGGCGAACGTTTTCTCGTTTCTCGTTCCTTTTTTTGATTTCCTTTTCTTTCGTTCGCATTCGAACCGCTCACCGCCTAGGAGGCACTTCCTTGACGTTCGCAAGTCGTCGCTGAGGCGACGGTCGGTTTTATGCGAATCGCTGGAATGCGTCGAAAGTAAATACTCGGGGAAGGCCGAAGAGTTACGTTTGCTGTGGGGATGACGGTTGTGTGTAGAATAACCGGTTTGTCGTTATAACTGCGCCAAAAGTACCGGGTTATTTGGTTGAAGATTTAACGTGACCGTTATAACCGGCCAAACAAATACCGGTAATCGAAATAACCGCGCAAAAAGTAGCTGTTATTAAAATGATTAAGTATTTTTGTCGACGATTCAATTTTGGTAGATACAATCGCGCGAAAAGTATACCGATTCTTAAACTGACCGATCATTTCACCGAATCAATTTGGTCGTTATAACCGCACAAAAAGTACCGGTTATCAAAATAACCGGTTATATCTACTGGCGACTTTTCCTGACTGTTATAACCGCGCAAAAAGTAGCGGTTATTACAATAACCACGTTATGTAGATGTTATAGCAGTGTCAACTGTTGTGGGAAACATCTGGCTGCAATTATCTATGCATTGCATAGAAAACACCGACAACCGCTGTAAATTGTTACATATTTAAATATATGTAGATACTGTTAGAGAATACGCAATTACTCAAAACAAAACAGAACAACCAGTTGCTATTTTGTAACAAAATGTTCGACCGACAGAGACACAATAACAGGTTATTCGCTTTAACCGAAATTTGTACGGTATATTATCAAGTTGTTTTGAAAAAAAAAATTGAAACATTTAAAAATCATCGATTTCTCTTGTACTCGTTCTCGTGCACTTTTCTCGACTTGCGTTTCGTGTTTAAAAAGACGACTGGGCAATTATGTTATTTTATAAGTTATGTGACTTCCGAATCGATAAATTTCGAAATGCGCTGCCGTCTATGATTATCCCCACGCGCGGCAACATATAATAATTACCCACATTCGAGTTACAACGGCGATAAAATTAGTCAAGTCGATGTGTGTCTCGTGTTTTCGCAACGCGCGGCGTGTAGCAAAAGGTTGGATGCGTAAACAGCTAGGACCAGTCTGTGTTGCACGCGGTGGAACGTGAAGCAGGACCAAAGGTGCGGCGCGAGGACGACTCGGCGAGGTTTTATGGGCGCCAATTATCTAGCCGCGAAAAGTTGCAAAATTTCCGTTTCCCCCCTTAAAAAAAAGAAGAAAAAGAAACGAGCGTCAGCTGACAATGAGACACGATAGTAGCGATGGCGGTGTGTTCAGCGCGCGATCGGCAGTCGCCCTTATCTTATCTCTCGAGATGTCGCAAGGTCGCACGGCGCGGGCGGTTTTCGAACGTGCAAGTTTTTCATTTTCGCTCTCTTCCTCGCTCGCTCACTCGCGTCGTCTCGCTTCGGTGCCGCGCTCGGTTTTGTTTCGAACGCGAACGTCTTCTCGTCTTCTTGCAGTCGAGAACCAGCACTAGATCAGTAGGTCACCTCGGAGAATTCTCAATCTCGTTCGGTTCGCATTCTCTCGCGCGGTCGTTTCGTTACCCGATGTTATGACACGCTCCGAGTTAATAAATACGTTTGCATCTCACAATCGCATAACTAAACGGAATGGTATTGTTTCGACTGGTTGACTGTTACGCATGATTTTTGCTTTATTGGGACAACAGTTTCGATGGGATGAATCAACTGGATATTGTTTGTGAAATTTAATTTTGTATGTTTTTTGTGTCAACTCACAGCTGTTCGGATTGACTTAACGAATAATTTTTTTTAACAAAAAAATATTGCTAAGGAATCAGTCGCCACGTCGCTGAAATAGACACAACTCTGATTCTGCTGTTAAATTATGATATTACTATTTATAATATGATTTAACATTTACGGTCCGCAGTGTTCGTTGATGTGCGCCAAACGTGGAGTTGCTGGCGTTTGGTTTATAATCGATTTAATAGACGATGTAGGTCGCCCCGCGGTTACTTACTCGCGGACCTTGTGCGTGTGGGGCTGGCGGCCGCGCGATCGTTATGCAAGACGGCCGTGCGTGCGCTGGTGGTGGTGGAAAATTGATTTATCGGACAGCCCCGCTAATAAATTTGCGCTTGCACGATGCTCGAACGCTGCTGTGCGCGAGCGCGTCCCGAATTTCCGTCGCGCGTGCGGTTGCGACGCGAGAGCTCTCTCTCACGACGCGCTGCCGTTCGGCACGCGTCCTTAAGCAACGGCGCGCAACAATTGCGATTGCGACAATTCGCATCGTTTTCGGCTTTCGCGATGACGATTCTGCTAGAAGTTCGCCTCCGAAGACGCGTCATCAGCATAAGTGTGTGTGTGGCCCCGATATTCGGCGCGCATGCCGCTCGACGATGCTCTGTCGAAGAAGGCGCCGACGAAGACGCAGCGCTCCGGCGTCGTTGTCGGATAACCTCGATTTTTCACGAAGTTTCACGCGCATCGTTCGTCTTCGTCCGTCCGTCGGGCGTCGGCTTCCTCCGTTTTCTAGCAGTGGAGAACTTGAACCGTGCAAGAGGAACTTGAACCAAACACCACGATTTACGACTATGTGACGAGCAATGACAGGTTTCGCAAACCTTCAAAATACAACGAACGAAAAGAGTTTCTATCACAACCATTTCGAATGCACTCACTGTGTCGGGCGACTAAGATTGTCGACTTTCGAACTATGGCTGCTAAATCAATTCGCGTTGTCGCAACTATTCCAAACTTCCAAATAAACAAAAATTTCTCTTTCGGATGGTACAAAAATATTGGAAGCTTTTTTGTATGTTATTTTGGGGGTTTGCAAAATCGGCCACAAAGTCGTAAGTCTTGGCGCACGGTTCAGGTTCTCCAGCGTAACTGTAAGACGCCGGAGAACGTTCGCGCAAGTTTCCGCGTTGTGCCGCGTAACGTCCATTGTTTTGGCACATTTGAGTCGTCGGTAATAAAGATGGATGGCTGGCGCGGACGTCGACGAGAGGAACGCGACGCGCCGACCGTCGAGCAGATTTACAGTTACGGTCGGGCGGTCAAGACCGAAGGCTCGCTCGCGAGAGAGAAAACGCGTTGCTGCGCGCCGCGTGCCTTCGCGCGTCTCTCGAGAGACGGCCCGAGGGGACCTTAGACGCGGCGAAACATTCGTGACGCCAGACGACGTCAGTTGTTCGCTCGTCGTTTTTCGACTTGTTCGGGTCGGGAGGACGCTAGATGGCGCGGTTGGACGACGTTCGTTCGGCGACACACAACACTCGCGACACTCAATATTTGCGCTCGCGAGCGGGGATCACGCGGGTCGACGCGTCTACCTGCGTCTACCTGTTGTGCGCTCCACATTGTGTGCCCGGTTGCGCGCTACGCCGAGTTATGCGGTGGGAATATGGGATGAAAGCTTTCCTGGGATGCCCACGCGCGCGCCGCGATAATTCGCCCTCTCTCTCCGGCGCGGCGCGCATTGTTGACGTCGACGTGTTGCGCGTGCGCGCGCGGATTTCCAGCCGGAGCGTTCGCTTCGCCTGCCGACGCCAACAATGCGCAATCGGTTCGCGGTGCTGCTTCTGATTCTCACGGCGCACAGTGGCCAGAAGTGTAACGATCAATTTGACATATTCTTGTAACATATTTCACAATCAGTCGAATTAGATGTGTTGATGTGAACAAAAATGTATTTGTTTCTGTTTGTGCAACAAAGCGCAACCTTTTATTCCCCACTCATTCGCCATTCACGCAGTGCGTGAAATTGCACGTCTTAGTTCACAACTAGTGCATTTCATTGCAAGCAGTTGAAAACCGTGCACTTTTTTTCACTGCGCAAAAACTGCGATTGCCTATTTGCGTAAAATAGCGCTTGTGTCACAACAAATTTTTTTTTTGCCGCGAACAGTTAAAAAAGCACACTTTTTCACAACTGCTTGCAATAACTACTATTATTCTATTATGAACAAAAAGGAATTTAGCAAGGCGGTTCAACATGTTTCATATATATATTTTGACATAATTGACGGATGTCCACTTCATACACCAAATCGATATTGTTATAATTAGAAGTTCACGCCCATTTTAATGGATTATAAGACGACCAGTCTTTCTAACAGCTAACTGAATGTAAAATTGCGAAGCGGTGCGATGCGCGAACAATCAAGTTTTGAAGACGACGAAACGTGATATGCGCAGCGCAGGCGCGTAGCCATTTATTCGCTGGTCGTTCATTTTAATGGCCCGCTCAATACGACGACACGTTTTTGAAAATTTAAATCACGTTTTGCGCTCGTTTGTCTGCCTACGCGATTTCCTCGCCGATTGCGTCGTTTCGTCGTCGTTGTCGTCGTTGTTGTTGTTGTTGTTGTTGTTGTTGTTGTTGTTATTTACGTTTTGCGCGCGATGCTCGGCGCAGATGACGACTCGCGCTAATCGCGACCGCCGCGCGGACAACAGAACGATCAAATATTCGCTGTAACAACCGCAATCGACCGCCTACGCATCGACGGCGCGAGGGAGATGCGTTCTCGCATGTGCGTGCACGGCGCGTGCGCCGTGGGCCGGCAATCAAGGTTGTTTATTTGGTAACCGAAAACGAAAGCAGAAAAGAACGCGCGAGGCGCGCATCGCGCGTAGGCCACTATTTTCGGAGGAGGTTGCACACACACATTATGGGTTGAGTAATAAGTGATGAGCGTTTTACCGTCGCTTCTATATTTTGCGTCATTCTAGATGGAGATGAGCGGTGAGAACCTAGCTCTAGATCTGGTAGCAATAGATGGCTCTTACGGAAAATTAACATGTAAACATTTTCAAGCGCTTTTAACGCGCTTACGCAGATAATTTCTCGTGCAGTAATGCATATGTATGTGTGCTACGTCTAATCGGCTTTCGATTACAATCAAGCACAATTCGAAATTTTCTGGGCGTTTCGGTCAAAAATGACTTTAAAATAAAAGAAAAACGCATGTTTATTTAAAATACACGGAAAATTGGCTAAAATGGCTGTAACTTGTGATGCAGACAATTCGTCGCCCAGATATGTAATTTCGTATTACTTTTCGATTGAGCCTAAGCACGATTCAAAATTTTTTGGGCGAGTCGGTCAAAATTAACATTAAAAGTAAAAAATAGTGCCCATTTTAAATACATGGAAAAATGTTCATACAAACGAAATTGTTTACAACTTTATATGTAGACAATTCGTCGCCGCCTTAAAAACATATTCAGAATCTACATTTTATTGGGTTTTCAATGGTGGTAAGCTTGATTTGATATGTTTGGGCGTGTTAGTTAAAAATGACATTAAATGATCGACTACGTGCCCATTCAAAATACATGTGAAGTCTATTTTAGATCTCAAGAAATTCGTCGCTGCCTTAAAAACAGATGTCGAATCCGCGCTTCATTAACTTTCCAATGGTGCTAAGCGTTGTTCCAAATTTTTTGGGCGTGTCGGTCAAAATTTACTTTATATCAAAATTAGCTGTAGAGTAGATTTTGTAACTTTATTAGTAATTATACGATTTTCATCAATTACGAATTATCTGCGTAAGTGCGTTATAAGCGCTTGAAAATTTTTATATGTTAATATTCCATAAGAGCCATCTATTGCTACCAGATCTAGGGCTAGGTTCTCACCGCTATATCGCACGTTGACACCTCGCAAAGAAGAAGACGAAGAAGGTGCGCAGATGAATTCGACGTCGTTTATCACCTGCTCGGTGGGCGTTATTAAGAAACGTGCAAGAAATATTACGCTGTTTTGGTGCGATTTATTCTAAAAGATCCGAATCCATGCTCGCGACGCGAATTAACTCACTTTTGTCGGACGCGCGCAAACCATAACCGAATGCAATTTTTCATGCCGACCGCAACACACGAGCAACACGACTGCAAACGGCCACGAACGCGATTGAAAAAGTTTAAATGGATTCACAAACGTTTGCGATAAACTGCCGTTCGCACGACGGCCCTAACTGAAATTACGTTTTAACTAATTTTAAACAAACGCGAAATCCACTCGTTTAGCGCTCCGATAATATTTCGGAAACTTCACGATCGCATCTGCGCACAGTTTGCTCTTGCTGCACGT
>JAODGE020011252.1:0-12427 GCA_027574965.2 Ecitophya simulans
TTTAAATGCTGATGATGCTGTCGTTGCTCTTGCTGCCCATTAAAGTGCTGAGGTTGTTGACTACGTTGCTGTGCTCGCGCTTCTGGGACTCTGTATGGGCCTTGTTCCTGCTTATCAAGTGGATGATTAGATGCCTGGGGGCGGGAGTACAGCTGCTGCTGAGGCGGCGGTGGATGCCTTTGCGGTTCAGAGTTCGCTGTGAGAGGGTGCGTAACTCTGTCCCTTTCCTCTACCCGACGCAACTGCGCTCGGGCCAGCGGAGTGTACGCGGCCGCAAGTGACGCAGCAGCTGGATGCGCCCGTTGCGACAGCTCCTCCCGACGCTCAAACCATTCAGCTAGCTGGCGTCTGGAGGCTTCCTCAATCATTTCCCTTTCATTGTCATTACTTGGATGCGACATCCTCCTCCTGCGATCCAGTGGGTGAGAAGGAGAGGAGGAATGGGGGGTGGGGTAGAGCAATTCGTAAAGCCTTACACTACTGGGCCCCCACGTGCGCTGCACTGATGAGAAACTGATAGAGCTTTGTTCGTGCAATCAAAGATCGTTACAAAGAACGCGAAATGTTAACAACAAATAAACAGCCTAGAGGAGCGATACGCTTATCTTGGATTAAATATATAAGTCCCAAGAGGGCTCCGGAACGAACGGCCGACGCGCGTGATAATGGTGCTGCCACTTCTGCTTATTCCCACTCCTTCACAATACGACGCACAGACCACGTACTTTATTGACTTACTTTTTATTTAAAAAAATAAGTAGTTTAATTTAGTATGGACTTATAGCAGTATCCCCCTCGCCTTCTTGTATTCTCCTTTGTATACGCGGGTATGTGCGTGTCGACGATATCTATTATCTTTCCTTTGTGATACTGATAGGAATGAGACTGGAATGATGGGAAAGGGGGAGAAGGGGAAGGGGGATGAGATAAAATGCATTGTGTTCAAGTAGTGACCTCCAAATCACTGATTTCATCTGTCGGTCAAAGGGTGGAGTAGACGCCATGCGTGGAATTCTAAACACCAAAAAGGTGTTGCTAGCACCTTTTTATTGAGAATATAAAGTAAAGAAAGCAGGGAAGTTTGTAAGTTGCTAGCGAAACACCGCAAAAACAGACATCAGGACATCATACTCTTAGTAAGTGCCTCAGTGCATGCATACGCCGGTGGCTGTAAGGAAAAATTCGAAGGGCGGGAATACCTGTGCCATTACAAAGAGAAGCTCATCCGCCATGTACCACCACCCTCCACCCCTTTGAACGTGCGTACATGCGTTGGTGAGTGGGTGCGTGCTTTATATATGTATATATGTGTAGACAGAGAGAGGGGGGGTTGCGCTCTTACACGCTAGCAGGTGCAATATGCTCCTCCCTCCCCCTCCCATGCGAACCGCTATGTTAGGGCTACAGGGAGAAGTGCCGAACCCCTCTACCCCCTACCCATACCCTCAACCTCCTTCTCTCTGTCCCTCTGTCGTCCTGTGATTCGCGGTGAATTGTAAAGTTGTGGTAAATGGCGAAGCAAAGACTCCCAGGAGGGCAAAGAGCGAAGTTGGATGAGGGGCGGGGACCAAATCACTTACTATATATATATATACCGCCTAGTACCCCGCATTCAGCGGTATGACGTCTTGCGCAAAGGCCCCAGTGAGGCGCTGTATGTTGGCAATTGCCTCGGTTGGGCTACGCCCCCTCGCCACCATCCAGCAGAGGAGATAGAACCTCTTTGGTGGGGGCGCCACCACCGCCCCAACACGGGCCGACACACTGTACCCCACAAGCGCCGCCTCGTCCACCGGGACGGAGACGACTCGCAGTGTGCCCTCTGCTGCTGGGTATATGTTCACTGACGCGCACACACCCTCCGTGGGGAAGAAGCCATGCGCCGTGCCACCCAACTCCGCAGCAGCGGTGACACCGCTCGCCACAGGTGCCGGACCGCAGGTTGTGTGTGCGCCACCGCGGCTGGGAAAGCACTCGGGGTAGTGGCGGATGAGCTGCTCCCGGATCGGCAGTCCCAGAGCACAGCGGACAAGCGCCTCCCCCAGCTGGAATCCGCGATGCGTCGCAGTGATCATGGTGTGGGTTTCTGCGCTGCCTGGGCGACAGTTCACTTCAATAACGAACGCCCGCGCCCGTGCGTGGTCGTAAATGGCCTCAAAGTGCAGTACTCCGCTGAGCGCGGTGCCATACACCGACACGTAAGTCTCCAGGAGTTCGCGCAGCGCTATCTGCTCTGTGGTGCCAAGCTGGGATGGGCAGAGACCCCCAACCTCGGCAAAGTATGGTGGGGCGGGCGAAAAGTTATCTGATATTGCGCAGAAGGTCACCACCCCGCACTCCACGACGCAGTCCACGTCTACCTCACTGCCACTGATAAACTCCTCCGCCAGCACCTCCATGGGCTCGTGTCTCCCCAGTGGCTCAGTCAGGGGCAGCGCGAAGGAAGCGATGGTCTGGCTGCCGCCTTGTGTGAGGGCTCTGAAGTGGGAAATGGCAGGGTGGACCTCAAATGCGCTCCACATGGCCACCGCATGCTCACACACCTCCACAAGGGTGTAGCACAGACGCACGAGCAGGCTCCCCGCGCCAGGGCTTGGCTTCAGCACCACTGGAAAGGAGAAGCCGGCGAGTTGCTCCCGGAGAGACTCCTTCAGTGGCGACTCGCCACCCTCCGCGTCTGGACGCGGCGAGGGCCGGGAGAGTACGACCATCCGAGGTGCCGAAATCCCGTGGGCATAGCAGAAGTTTCGAAACTCCGCTTTTATGTTGTTGCGTTGAATGTCCACGAGTGGGAGCGGAATACTGCGCAGTCCAAGCGCGGTGGACACCACAGCGGCCGGATAGACGCCATACTCGTCATACGAAATGACCGCCCGTGGGTGGAGCGCGTGCACCTCCAGGAAGGTCCTCAGGCGTATCAACAGCTGCCCCACATCGTGTGTGTCAGAGTCCAGCCAGTAATCAAACAGGCCGGTGAACTCCTCTGCCAGGGGTGTGGGGTGCACCATCACCAGTGTCACGCCAAGTGTGCGTAGGTGCGCATACATCGGCACCCGCGCCACACTGCTTGTTCGTATGAACACCACCACAGCGCCATCCATCTGTAGAGCCTTTGTGCGTCAGTATTCCCCCTCCCCCCCCCCTGCTACTGGCACAGATGTATGTTGTCGGTGGTGTGTAAATACCGCGACTCACGCACTCCCGCGCACACTAACAAGGCTGCAGAGATTATCACGATAGAATGGGTTGGCGCATGCGCACACGCAGAGAGAGAGAGAGAGGGAGGAAAGGACAGTGTGGATAATTGATGGAAGCGCCACGTAGCCCAGAAAAGGGTGCTAATAACAGTGCCCTGCCACATACACTCATGTCGCGGGGGGGGACGAACACAGTCGTGACACCCTCAGTGCGGCTCTCACGCTCCAGTACAGAATCTATTAACAAGCAGGAGGAAGGGGATAGGAAAGAGCAACCTTCCTCAGGATATAAGAAAAAGAAACATCGCACAAAAATGCGGCCAGTATTTGCCGCTTTCTCTCTGCAAATGGGAGACCCGAGGCGAAGTGGCAGAGAGAGAGAGATTCAGATGGGTGGTGAGGATCAGCACGAGTACAGTCACGAGCTGCGGTCCAAGCTTTCGTTCTCCAGTGAGTCCTCGTCATCTGGCCGGTTTCGCTGCCGATACACCCACAGATCCCTCATCAGCGCGCCGTCATCGCGACTGTTGCGCACGCCTCGCAATACCGACGTGGCTGCTCCCGACACCCCCATGATCATCAGCAACCCCGCGGCCGGCAGCTGCACCAGTCGCCCATCCGTGGATAGTGACCCTGTGGAAAGCAGATAAGCCATCTGCGCGGTGGTGCGTATGGACTGCAGCGCCAGCTGCGTCCCTGCAGTCACGCTCACCGCCCGCGATGGCGCTGTAGCGAGTAGTGCGTCTTGTGAGCGACCGAGGAGAGCTTCGAACAGTTTGCGACTGACACGGTAAGTGTTGTGTGTGAATACTACCGCCACCGCAGTGGACTGTATTAGCACCTCATCACACAGATTTGTGGCAGCGCGGGCGAGGGCGTGCTGGAAGGAGGCGAGCCCACTGTGATTGGACATCGGGACGGTCAGCAGCCCCACAGCCGCGTCCCCGACCTTGGCCGCCGCGGAGAGCGGCTGCACTACACAGCCACAGAGTGTGAGGAAGAAGCGCAGTGAGACGCAGTTAGTGTCCTCCAGCAGACGGCGGAGCAGCACCGGGGCGCTGCAGTTCTCAATGCGCACATGTGGCACCGGGAGCTGGAGTCCCTCAAGTGAGAGGAGGGGCATGAGCGGCAGACTGCGCAGTGCCTCTAACCTGCGGCCCGCGGCTAGAGAGGAGAGTACACCGCGGTCACTGTCGAATGAACCGGACATAGTGATCGTGGTGGGGTGGATAATAAAGCGGCGGTAGTAAAGGGGCGGGGGTGCGTGAGGGACGGCGCTGTACCAGTCGGCGCTGACCGCGGCATACGGGGGAGTAGGGGCGGCTGTGCGAGTCCCTGGGTTCTCCATAAAATCCAGGATAAAATCCAGTGTGGCGCCGCTCCACGTAAGCGAGAGCGGCTGCACGTGAATGCTGACAAGCTCCTCAGGGTTGGCCGCCACACGCCCTGCAGCAAGGCCAGTCATCGGGGTGTGGCAAGGAATCACTGTCAGCCACTTCAGTGACAGGAAGTACGCGTGTCGCTGCCAATCCCGCGGTCGCGGTGGTGTCACCACCAACAGCCGGCGCACCTCACTGCCCTCCACACAGTCGAACACAGTGCCGGACTCTACGGTCACACGCAGACGCCTCTGCTCCTCACACCCCTGCACAAATGTGCTAACCTGCATGGAGCAGCCCTGGAAGCGCGCAACTACAGACTTGGTCGCGCTGCGCGCGCCAAAACCATAACGTAAGCCTCGCCGCCGTAATTCACTCAGTGCCGTGGCACCTTTCCTCACTGCCCCCGCATCGCGTGCCCCACTCTGCTGAGGAGGTGACGCCCCACCGCGGCCCATCACCTCATTATAGCCGCGTTGCTGCTCTCTCTGCACTGCACTGAGCAAGTCTGCACCGCCGTACAGGCAGATATCGAGGCCACAGCCTAGCACGAGCAGCTCCACAGCAATTGGGGGGTACAGAAGCCGTGAGGCACCATCAGTGCCGCCGTGGAAGTCGGCATCGCAGCCGCGGGCACGTAGGTCATCCACGGCGGCCCGCACCGGAGCTGGGCGATGCAGGCTGCTGAGGAAGTGAGGCGCACGCTCGCATAAGGCAGTAAGGCTGAAGCCTGGCGCGGGAAGGTCACCGCAGACTGTTGGAGTCTGCTCCTCATCCAGCGCACTGCTTATCTCCTCCTCCTGCTCCTCCTCCGAGCAGTCGTGCGGGACCTCGCCGTGGCATGAGCAACCCCTGCCCTCTGCGCTGGTGTGGTGGAGCAGGCGCCACTTCACATGGTCATCTTGTGTGCCCATGAGGGACTCAAAGGAACTCGTCGACGCGGATGAAAATGAAGCAGAGGAGAGGGGGATATCCCCGGCCACCCTCTGCGTGGTGTGTGCACCATCTGCAAGCGACGCTGAAGGTGGTGGTGACAGCGCGACTGTGAAGCCGGCATCACCACCACCGCCGCCAGCACTGCTACTACAGGGAGTGGGGCCCTGTCCATAGGCAGCCAGGGGGCCACAGCGCCCGCCCAGCAACGCCGATGCCCGCGCTGTGTATGCGGCGTACCCTGGTGAAAATGCAAACGTATCGGGGCAGCTGCTGCCCGTGTAGTAGCGAGCGGTACTGCCGCTCTCGAATGCGGAAGCCGCAGTCGAGAAGGCGGAGGCCAGTGAATCGCTGTCCCCGTGAAGATGTGGACTGATACGATACGACATGGGTGCTGAACAGCGGTGCACATCCTCGGGAACCCACCAGAACAGCGTCCCACTGCGTCGCACAAGCTCCTCAGGGGGGTCAAGATGGCGCAGGCCCCGCAGATCCACCAAGGCGCTAGCTACATCACACAGAGCAGCAGCGGAGTCCTTTGCAGCAAACACCGCCACCTGCAAGCCACGCACCTCCACGTTGAGGGGCCGCGCTGCATGCGCAGTGCGATCTACCGTCACAGAGAAGTTTGATTCTACCCTGGTGTTGGTTACGTCCAGCATGTGCACAAATCCCGCCGCCTCCATGTCCGCACCCCAACCGCTCGTCGTAGCGTTGAGCACACCCTCTGTCAGCGCTGACACCTCGCAGTCATTGCACAGGTACAGTGAGGCGGGCCGCACCATCATGCCGCTTATCAGCAACGGCTCAGCTGCCTGGGTGCCAGCAGTGGAGGCCCGGACGTTGCACGTCATATCTGGGGCGAGGAAGGCGAGCAGCGTGGAGCCGACCCCCTGTGGACGGTAGGTCCACAAGATGTTGCTCGCGCTGAATGTCGCGGTGATCACGGTCAGCGAGGCACCGTGAGTCTCCGCTGGCGGAGGCGGAGTGTGGTGAGGCGCAGCCAATCCAGCATCGGCATTGCGGTTGTCACCCTCACCAGCCCCGGTCTCGAGTCTGTGGAGGAGTGCCGCCACATCGGGTCCGCTAAAAAAATTCTGCACCACAGCGATCCATGCATCCCCCATATAGGACGGCAGGTGGTGCACACAGACGCAGCGGAGTGCGACCACTATGCTCTGTGTGCAGCCCCCGTGCCAATCCGCCTCCGTGTCAGTGCGGAGGGCAGTCGTAGCGGTGGCGGTGGTGTTGGAGGTGTGGTGCAGCTGGCATACCCAAGTCGGCATGGCGGTCTCGCAATGACCCCCCGGGGGCATCACACTCCCCGCAGCGCCACTGGGTCGCTTCGTGTAGCTCTGCGCGATGAGAACTTGATGTACGAGGGCCGCTTGTTGACGGTGTGCAAGCGGGGCGATAGTTTCGTAGAACGACAAGCCTGAGACGTGCAGCAGCGTGTCGCTCGCAGAGCCTTCAGATGGGGCATGGCAGCCAAGGGAAGCAGCACTGAGCCCAGAGAGCTCTAGGACGTAGCGGTGGAAGAGCAGGGCTGGATCAGCGGTGCGCAGCTTGTGCGCGGGGAGACGGTGCGGCTGGCCAAGTGCCCTGCCCTGCGGAGACAGTCGCGGTGCCAGGAGGCGCACTCTCAGCCGCTGCACGTGGACTTCAATAAAAGTCGACTTGGCCCCAGCGGCCTCCCATACACTGCTGCTCGGAGTGATGGTAGCGGTACGGTGCGAGTCGGGAGACGGGTGGACAGCTGTGGCTGCAGCCCCACAACTCCCACCACTGTCCACTGTTTCGCCGCCGTGTCTGCACCGGGTGAGGGTCTGGAACATCTCTTGTATGAGGAACATGGCCAGAACATATTCGCCTTGTGTAATTGGGTGAGTCTCAATAGTGCCCAAGTGTATCTCCACGCAGAGCCCAGTCCGAAGCGCACTGTTCGCGCTGCCGTCACCTCCGGTCTCATCCCGACAGAGCCCAGCCCCCCTGATGCTCTCTTGTATGGTGCGAGACTGGCTCTGCCTCAGGTCACAGTGTGAGAACAGAACCTCCACCTCGGCGCCACGGTCCTTCATACTCAGAAGCGCAACACTATGCTGGTCGGTGGTGTTCTCAAGGGCGACCGTCGCGTCGCGCCACATGAGCGAGGCCGCCGCGCCAAGCGACTGCACCAGCTGCAGGTCGCCCACCCGGACAGCGAGGGCGTGGGGCAGGTAAGGAGATAACTCAGTACCGGGTGGCACTTCAGCGCGTGAGGGCGGGAGCGGCGCTGCCGGGCGGCTCCGTGGATACTGCACCAGACAGCTGACCCTCTCCATGAGCACCTTGCCCATTGTGTGCGTGTGAAGCATTGCAATGACCGGCAGTGGCGACGGTGCCTTAATTGCACCCGCTGGACTGCCCTGGTCATCAAAAGTTGCCGGCAGCCGTGTGGAGGTGGCGTTGAAGGCCACAAGGCTGTTCAGCAGCCTCACGTACCTACATATCCCCTCCAGCAGCGGTAGGTCTATGTGCGCCTTCACCTCTGCCGACGCCAATAGCACAGACTCTACGAACACATCGTACACACGGCGGTGACACGCAGTGGCATCCACGCATGGTACCACTACAGTGGGCCCATTTGCCTGCCCATCACTGCCGCCATCGGTCGCATCGTGGTTCTGCAGGATGGGGCTAGTCACACGCAGGAGGTGTAGCAGTGCGTAGGGCCTCCGCTTCGCTTGCAGTACCACTGATGGAGAGCCGACAGACTGTGCCGCAACCGCTGCCCCGAGCCCTTGTTCCAACAGCCGAGCCGATTGCACCGCGAGGAAAACCGTCCTTCCCCCGTGGGCATCCATGCGGTCTGTCATGGTGTGATCTGCGAGATTGTTGCGGAACAAACCCCTGAAGACTGCCGCCTTCTCTGCGGTAGGAAAGGCCGTCGCTGGGTCGATGAGAGGCAGCATCAGCTCCACATCCTCCACCACACACGACAGGTGCGGCGCCGTCAGGCATTCATATACGGGAGCGGAGTGGGACTTCTGGATAGCAGAGCCAATGCTGTGTTTGCGGTTTTGAGGATGGGACGCGTCCAGGTAGCCATGCGCCCGTCGCCATGCATTCGCTACCACAGCGGCCTCCGTTCGTGGGGCAGTCAACAAGCTGATGGAGGCACCCTCACAATGCACCCGAACGAACTTTTGCGACCTCTGCAGGCGCGCCGCTGCAGCCACCGCCGTCTCCACTGCCGCCTGTACTGCCATCGGGGATTCGGTGCTCACCTGCTGTTCCTCCCGTGTGCCACTCGCAGCGCCCTTGTGTTTCACCTCCTCGTTCTCTGGTGGGCTCGCGAACATGCCGGCCACTCCCAGTACGGTGGCGAGCTGCTCTGGACTGCAGAGAATGGCGCAGTGCGCCAAACGTGCAGTGGCGTACAGTTTCGTCAACGCAGTGTGCGGAGCATCACGAAGACCCTGTGCGGGGGTCTCTCCCTCTCTATAGGTGAGGTGTATGGAGTGCGCATAGGACGGCTGCGAAGACGCCCGAGGTGGAGCGGTCTTACCGGCGCCAGTGCCACATGGCTGCTCACGCAACTGCCCCGTCGCAGTTGGTGACGATGACACCGCCGATGAGGGAGAAGACAGTGGCGCTGTGGTGGCCGCCAGCAAGTCCCCCAAGCTGCTGAGTGCTGCCTCGCCTCCCACCTTCGTGGGTGTCTGGAGACGCTCGCCGTCACTGTCGGTCACGAAATGCATAAACAGCTTACAGTCGCCAATATGCAGTGATGCTCCCCAGTTGCCGCCCTGCGCATTTGTGTAATCCACGGTAGCCTGTATGCCGGTAGCGCACTCGAAGCAAAACACCACCGTACCGCTGCGTAGCTGATCACCTCTTGGCTTCGTGACTGACACCGGTACCCCCACTTGCCCCTCCGGTGAGGGTGGTGGTATTCGAAATGTGCAGCGAATAGAGCCAACTGTCAGAGTAGCGCCCTCCAGGCAGCGCTCGATGTAGCGCATGAGGTCCCCCACAGTGTCAAAGGAGGACGCCACCTCCGCTTCTGCGGCTCCAAAAAGTGAGTCGTCCTCATCGCATTCAGAACGATTACGAGGTTCGTCGCGACTCCCGGCAGCTGGTGTGGTTGGGGACGAGGAGGGTGGAGGTACTGATGCCTCAGGTGACACTGGCGGTGCCGCGGTTTGCTCACTTGGTGGCAAGAGATCAAGTAGGAGATCGACAGACTCAGCGTAAATGCTTCGGCCTGTTGCCTTTCGCATGAGTGACATCAGTCCTGGTATCTTCACATCACCCCGCACCAGACGCACGACGCTGCGGCCGCCATGCACACCAATAGGAGAAGGGCCACCAGACACCCCTCTGCGATACTCCTCAAAAGGGTCGATGTCCCCGGCAAGTGTGCGATTGATCTTTGCCGGGTTCAACCTCACTGTCTGTGTGGCGACGTCATAGTGGGCGTAGTCCTTGAAGATCTTTCTCTGGAGGGGTAGCAGTACGTACCTATTGGCGGCCTCCATCGCGGACACACACACACACACACGCTTCTTTTTCTTTGTGAATTTGAGAGCAGGGCTCCGCTTGTCCAATGTGCTCTCTGATGTAACCCCCAGCTGCCACACATGCACGGGCTGCTGGTGTAGTGTGTGTGTGTGTGTGTGTGTGGACGGGTGTGCCAGCTGTGTATAATGAAAGAAGTGTGATGAGCAGTGAATATGAAGAGCGAGAGAGCAAATAAATAAAAACGGAAACGGGGTGTGTGTGTGTGTGTGTACTACCAACGCAGGTGTAGCGGAGACTAACGTACAATCGCAGTATGAGCGCGAATAGTGAATCCGAAGCTAACGCCAATGACGGGCAATAGATAGAAAACGAATAATAACGTACGTCGATCAAGAATAATAATAATAATAAAGAATGGACGCTCCAATTTAGATGGATGCTGACTCCGACTAAGTGAAAAAGAGTCCGTCCCTATATATATATATGTTCTCGTGTTTGTGTGTTTCCCTTTTTTTTCCAGTTCGACTTTCCCCGTGAACTAGCGATACTGTGTCTCGGCCTACCTGTACTTCACTGCCAACAGGAAGATTTGAGATTGAAAACGCTTGGGGCTATTCAATAGCCGATGACGTTAAAAAAAAAATGTAAGGAATCATGAGGAAGTAAAGGGAGGTAAACGGAATGCAATCTGGCATGGGATAAAGCGAACGTTGCTTTGCTAGTCTGTCTGCACGTACGTGTGCATTGGAACATATGTCATGAACGTGGTTGGGCTTTTTTTTGTGATGAACATCGTGGCCTGACAACTGCTTACTGAATGAGATAAATGGATCGATGGGGGGGAGATTGGAACGGTACAGCAAAACCACTTGCAGCATGTTCGCTTTTCGATGGTCTGAAGAGCTGTTTCCTTTTCTCCTTTCTTTCTTTTTCAACTGCGCACTCTCCATCGCCCCGCACCCCGCCTCCATTTATTGATCTGGCACATGTACTACCTGGGCAGGTGCCGCTGCTGCCGTGGGTACCTGCTGAGCAGCCTGTACTCGTCCAGTGTGGCATTCATGCCTCTATTACTGCACGTCACCACAAAGTGCTCTACACGCCCACGCAGCCGCGACGTCCCGTGTCCCTCCGCAGCAAGTCGGGCCACCAGCAGCCCCTCCAGCGCTTCCAATGGATCCATCGCGCTCCGCCGGCGTCTCACGACCACCACAGCCCCCGCCTCCTCGTCATCGCCGGTGGTGGCGGAGAGCAGAGACTCCATATCCATAGGCACAGCCACAAAGTCGCTCCCCTCCACTGATGACGCGGTGGTAATCGACGGTGGGCACCGCTCGAGCACGCGGTCGCGGCGGTTGAGCAGCTGGTACACGGGCATGGAGCGGTAGGTGGCTGAGAGGTCAGCGGGGGAGAGTGCGTATTCGGAGTGAAACCAGCGTCGCTTCACGGCAAGGAAGGGCAGATACACATCACCATGCCCGACGTGCTCGCTCTGCTCCGTCTCTCGGGCTTTGGTTAAAGCTGCGGCTACATCGGCGCTGGTGGAGATGGCAGCGTCCACATCGGCAAGGAGTGAGGACAGGTAATCCTGTGCGTCCTGCTGGGCCCACATGGGGGCAGAGACCTGCACCCGCTGCGAGTGGCCCATGATGCTCAGCACCCCATGTGGACGGAGTGCCCGATGTGCAAGGGACACATGCCACGGCGCGTCAAACAGCATCTCATCACCAAACACATTCCCAGCGAACACCACGAGGTCCATGGAGTCAGCAGGGATCTTCTCAAGTGGAGAGGTATGTGACGCCAAGCGCGTAGTTGCGAGGGCTCTGCCGGTGAAACCACTCGCTTGCGTTGCACCAGTGGAACTTGATGCAAGTACAGCGTCCTCGTCGTGGGCGTAGCCTCCGCCCTCGCGTGGAGCCTCACCGCCGGCAGTCACGTGAGCTACACTTGAAGTGGCCCGGCGCACTTCGAGGGGAGCGATGTGGGCGTTGGGGATGTGTGCCCTGGCGCGTCTCAGCAGCGCCTGAATGCGTGACCGTGACATCGACGCAGGACAGACGATCAGGCAGTCCTTATAGAATGGGACGCAGTCAGCCATGGTAGCCAGCCACGCATCCATCGGTTCGGGTGGGGAGCCCTGCGGTCCGCGGTGAAAGCCGTGCAGCGCAGTTCCATATGAGGAAATGAGTGGTGAGGAGGGACCTGCCCGTCCCTGATGCGGCTGCTGTGGGGGCGATCGGTGCTGAAGCGCGCGGATGGAGTAGCGCATGGGGTGCAACTTGGGCGTGTATCTCATGATGTGCACCACTATTTCGTCTCCCTTTTTCACAATCTCCCTCTCCTTCTATCCCATACACACGCGCGCGCACGGGGATGCGGTAACTCGGCGGGGAAGGGGTTGAGGTGCGTGTG
>JAODGE020011265.1:0-11194 GCA_027574965.2 Ecitophya simulans
GAGGCAGCAATAAACTTGCGCGAAGGATGTTCGTCTTGTACGTAATGGTCTTCGTTGTTCCTCGTTCGTTGCGCATACTCCTTGGGCTGTAAGTCGCTTCCACTGGCAGTTTCCCTCTGTGCATTACCACCCCCTCGTTTGAAGTTTATTTCGGTCGGCGACTATTTCATTCTCTATTTGCACGTTTTGTACAAAAAGAAAAACGAACTGATTGAATCAAATTATTCGCTTCCCAAAGCATATTTTTAAAAGATTGCCGGAAAGCACTGCCGGACATATTCTATTTGTTATTAATTAAAATGTCGATTGCGCGCGCAAATATTATGCGGCGGACGTTTCCGAAAACATGGAAATTCGCAAACGCGTCGCCGACCATTTTCCAAAGAAAATACATGTGTGCAGTTTGCAGATACCGACGACAGCCCACCCTCCACCAGTCAAGCATACTCAAGTGACTCTTATGCCGTATTACCACTAATAAAACAGCGGCGGTTCTCTGCCGGTCGGGCACGAATCGTTCCGCGCAATGATTATTTTTTGGGCCATATTTCGCGCGAGATTCGCATTGTACATCAAAGATCATATGCATATAAATAAGGGAAGGCATAAAAACCGCCAATATAAATCGTAAAAATGTAATAAAATAAGAATCAAGCAAAGACCTTATCAAATGTTCGCCAGAAAATTCGCTACGAAAATATCAAACCTTGGCAAAATTAAATGTAAAAAAAAACATAAAATAAAATTCGGTTAAAATCTGCGTCGGTGCCGTAGCAAGTAAATTAGATTCATAAATAATTAAAACTCTCCGTTGCCATTACTCAACACTACACGTTTCGAAATGAAATTATAACGGAGAATAATATATAGATATAATATTTCTTTCAGAGCGCGTACGCGCAGACGGGCAATAACTCACGCCGGGAGGCGATGGGACCGTCGTGCGCAACGCCCGGGGGTGAGGGAGAAGGCTAGAAAAAAAGCGTATTAATGTTGCGGAAAATATAATACATGTTTAATGCACCAAAATGCTCAATAGCTTGCGCCGTTTGAACGCTCCCGTGCATCTCGGCTGCCTCGATCGCCTCGCCTCATTCATACCTGCACGGCAAATTGTCCTGCGGCGCTGTGTCCCGCTACGCCATTGTTTGTGCATCGATACAAACTTTACGAACCCCTCGAGCGTGCACTCCAATACGTCGCGCGCATTGAAATAATGTAGCCGCGCGCGTTGTTCTTATTTTTATCGAGCGCGACACAAAAGCGATCGTTATATTTAATATTTTCAATAACGCAAAGTTTCATGAACCGTTTCTGATAGACACAAACAAACAATTCAATTCAGCATGTTTTATGACGTCATAGATATTGTTTTGGTACGTTATATTAGGTTAAGTCATACGTTATGAGCGTTTAAACTAAACACCTGTCTCGCCACAATTTGCATAAAAATATAAGACGTTCTCCTTTACAACATTATCAACCTTTACTTACTTTCGTAGAATTTAAAATAACCAATTTCTTGCAAAGATGCATCGACATAATTAATTTGATTCAATTGTTTTTATATTTGATTACAAACAATCGACTTTTTAATTTAAAAAGAAAACTACACATTACTTGTTACTCAACTAAATAAAATCTTGTTTTTTCCCAAATGTTCTCATATCTATTATAGAATATCGCAACATGTGAACGACAAAATTCTCTCGATTTATTGCTCGACCCAATACATTGATGATTCATTATGTACACGTAATATAGCAAATTGAACCTTGTAATATACATTATTAGCTGTAATAATAGACCCACGTTTAAATACATAGTTAGTAAACAATCGAACAAAGCAAAATTTCAATCTCGCCCAGCAGTTCGACCATCGATTGTGGAGACGCCGGGCATGTACACAATTGCCATTCCGCGCACATCTTGTAGGAGTTTAGTTCGCAGTGCAAGCGTATTCCCGGAATTGTTCCGACCAGGAATGCGCATGCACGCCAACTAACAAGGTCGAACTACAAAGTTGGTTGAGGAAATATACGATAAACGTCTATCGATGCTGACGAACGATCAACGTTCACGTTCCGGCATTAAAAATAATGCTCACCCTGAACGTAATTCCACTTCCAAATGTTTATGTACATCGCATATCGTCTTTATTTCTGTTTCTCGCGTTGCCATTTAAAAACGTGCCGCTCGATAAAACGTGAGATGGCGCATCGGTGGCACATTGCAACTCGCAGCAAAAATGTCGGCCAACCGTCCGAATGTTACGCCGGAGCGCGTGGCGACGTTGGCGGCGGCGGCGGCGCGTCCAAATTTACCACACGACGGCCGCCGCAGACGCCGCCGCATGCCGCAGATTCCCGCCTAGACGGCACGCCTCCCGGGGCGCGATATCGAATTCGCGTGGTAATAAATATTGCAAGTCGCAAAACGAAAGTTCGCATCCAACTGGTTATACTGTTTTCTCGCTTCGACGTGCCGATACTTTATGACAAAATGTCTCGCCAACAATAAAACAGAATCGATAAAAACGTAACATTTTTCTTTTCTTACAACTTCACACGAGAGACGTGACGCAAGTGAAGAAGAATCCGAAGGAAGAAAAGTTGCGAACATATTTTTCTTAGTCTCGAATCGAGTTATTGCAAATTTCTCCTTAAGAACGGCACACACAGACTGTGTCGATGCCATCTATGTCTCACGTTTTGCCTTTAGAGTATCAAAATAAAATTAAACTGGAAAGTATATTTTGCTCAGCTGAGAATTGCGTTATTGCAACATTTGTCCTTAAAACACCATTTATATTAGTTTTTTTTCCTTCAAGTCTCAAACAAGTAAAGAGAAGTAAAAACAGCAGAAATAAAACGCACCAGTAAAATATGTTAATCTAAGTTTGAAAACAAATTATTCTAAATTCCACCTATAAAGCGCCACTTATGCGCCATCTGCAATATGTCAACAAAGTCGTAACCAAGTAATTGATGGCGTGATTGTTTGTATTCACGTGTCGCAATGCGCGTCGATTTGTTGTCCAAAGTGAGAAATATGGTTATATTGCGCATAAATTCGCCGTGGCAAATTTACGAGCGGCGGCGGTGCCGAGGGCGCATTTCGTATTCCGAATATTAATGATTTATGCGCGGGACAGGCCGAGATAAGTCCGAGAAACTAGTGCGAGTAGAAAAGCGCCTTCCATTCGGCGAAGTCGCCGCTGCGTGAATTCATAAAATCGCGTCTAGACAACGCGCCGAAAAAACTTCGCGCAAACGCGCTACAACCGCCGGCAATAAACCAATTTGCAAATTAATTAATTAATTCCTGCATATTCTAAATTAATTAAAGACCTTGTTCTCTGCGCGGCAGACGAGATCAAACAAACGCATTTCGACATTCATTTGTCTAAAAACGAAAACCACGCCAAACGAAATATTATCTCAATTAGAAAAATGTTTTTAAGTACAGATATCACTTTTCCCTCCGGCATGTATTCCCGCTTTCCCGCTGTTTATTTTTTATAATTTTTTGTTTGAGCTAAAAAGCACACGCGTCTAATTTGTGCTTTAACGTTCGTCGCATATCTTCAACGTTTTCAACGTTTCCATCTCCCCGCATCGCGGCTGCTTTAGCGGCGCAGTGTTTTCGGTGTAAATACGCTATTAGGATACAATTGCCACAAATTAACCAAAAAAAAATCGTTGTCATCATTTCGATAACGCGCGCGATCATTAAAGGCAAACAAACAAAGAATTAAATCCTTTCCAGCCCCGACTGCCCATAATCGATGAAAACAATTCGCTTTCGCGTCTCACGTCTGCACGCAAATCCTGCAGACGTTTGCTTGCTTGTGCGTTCGCCCCATAAATACATCAAACGCGCGGCGATGATGCGGGCGGTGATGCGGTGCACGTTCTCTCGCCGAAGAGTGTCGCACGCGCGCGCGGAGGCGCCGGGCAACCGTGAAAACCCGCCGCGCAATTTCGCATTCACGCCGCTGCCGTATGAGAAAATTAAATATAAACAACGACACCGCCGTCATACGTTGCTCTGCGCGCCGACGAGACGAGAAACCAGAAACGCGCAAACACGATGAAGGCACGGCGACGAAAAAATTATGGCAGCGAAATGAATTCTTCACATGGAACATGGAACATTCACAATGTTGATAATTAATTCGCGCAAACGTCGATATGTATACGTCGTAATGCCGCGCCGCGCCGTTGCTTTGATAGCGGCAAAATTCATCAACGCACCCCCAGCGGAGAGGGGCGGACTGGCAATATCTTTTGATCTGTCGGTGCACTAAATAATGAGCGTGTTCCGCGAAGATTATAAAGCAACGCATCAATTAAACGGCGCAAAAGCGGGCGATTCAAAGTTTCACGTTTTTCGGGCTAAAACTCGGTAATTGTGCAACAAAGATCACCTCTTCTTATAAATATGATCAAAAACCTTCTCCAATCGTCCGATTCAGTGGCAATTTACTTCTAAGTCATACATTCGCACACACTTCTAAACTTACGTGCGCAACACCAAAAAGTCAAGCGGAAAAGCCTCCAACAGTTGGAAGAGTTCTCAGCACGTGGTTCGCCTCGATCGTCATCAAAGTCAGCGCGAAATAAGTCTCGCACTTAACTTTGACGCATCCACTCGCCGAACTCGACTAAACTCGACCGAACCGATCCAAAACAACTAGAAGTAAGATTTCGGCGCGTTTCCCAGCTCGCTTTTTGGCGTTTTCGGCGCGTTTTGATCGAATGTGCCGCGAAAGCGGCGTCGTGATATTTTTACACGCGTCGCGCGCGCCTCAAGCGTGAGCGATCGAACGCCAACTGCGATGGCACGACGTCGACTGCGATGCGGCGCGTTCGCGCCGGGCGTCGTTGCCGCCGTCCGCCGCCGCCGCCGCCGCCGCCGACGCTCTCGTTGCCCTCTTTGTACCTGCGCGGTCGGCCGTCGCACAATCGGTCGGCTTAGTGCGTGTGCACCGGATCGGTCCAATTTGTACCGCCGACATTGCAATTAATCAAACGCAAGCGTCGTTCAAGCCTTCTAATAATAATCCGTCCACTTCCTCATCCGAATCCCGCTCAGGTGATCAGTGACGATACGCATCGCTCAAATTATTTCCGAAGTTCGCTTTCGTCTCGACTGTCAATCGGAGCCTTCGTCAAGGATGACGTCCGAACATCAATTAAACTCGCTGCGACCGGCAAGCCAATTAATAGCCCGAGTATGAGCCACCTGACCCTGCCCACTCAATCATTGCGGCGCGCACGTAACATCCCCCTGTTAATCGCGCATGGAACGCAATAAGTGCGTTTCGCGCTTATAATTATCAACTGAACCACGCCGCACTCGGAGACATCAAGCGTCGGCCCCGTAACGTTTATTATTTACGGAGCGCGCGGCGATAAATTAATCAATCCTCGCGCAACGTGTGCAATCGATTGAAAAAATATTCGCGCAAAATCGCATCGTTAAAATAAGTGATTTCGTTGCTGCTCTTTTACGATCGTCAAATATTTATCGCCGCCAATGTTTGCATTTTCATCGCTTGCAGGAGACAAATTAACCCACGCGAAAAACGCTTTTTGTCGATAAAATGAAAATTTATTATTCACAAAGCCGCATTTCGTCGGGCGCGCGTTCGGCGTTTTCTGCCGCTTATCGGTGATCGCTTATCGCGACGCTTCGATTGAACGCCACCCGACGCAAAAATACACCGAAATCAACTTATTTTCCGGCAGCGTCGGGCGCGCCCAAACGTGTTACCCACAGGCGTCAAAGGCATTCGTCTCGGCGCCCGGAGAGCCCGACAAAGAGTTTGATAAACCGCAACGCCTCGTCGACTCGCCGCCCTCGCGAGAAAACTCTAACGAAGGAGGCTGTGTCAGGCTTAAAAGCTTTTTAAAGTACGAGGTGCGGAATGTAAGCCGCGCGAAAAGCGTTTATCGAGTCTGTTTGCATTTTTCCCACTTTTAGTGGCAATTTTTGCGGAAACTCCCCGCCCGAAACTTGCGATATTGTAATATTCGCAATTCACAATTGAGGATAATGCGAGGATAATGCGGCGTTTTGAATAAGCGTAAATCCCATCAAGTTTCGACGTCTCGGTGAGACTCCTAATATAATTTCATAGCCGCACTAGGCAGGCTGCGTTATAAGGACTTAGGATGTCATTCGGTAGAGAGTTGATTAAATCATTAAAAATCCGGTTACGTAGTGTCAAGCCAAGCGGCGCGCTGGCGGCGGCGGCGCCGGGCAGGGCGGCTGCATCACGGAGTGAGCGCGTCGCTGACGCGCGCGTTTCGCCTCCTTCAGCGGGCACTTTCGTCGGCCCTCATTTTTTACTTAAAGCCTTGCCCGCAGGGAGGTCGGATTGAACGGCCGAGCGCCATTTTTACACATTTTTCCCTTCCTTTCCCCATCCGCTGCCCGCTGCCCGCAGCGAGAATACTTTAAGCTTCAAGACGAGGTTCGCGTAATGCTTACGTCTGTTTTTTTTTGCCGCCCGTTTCGCTCTTTTTCGCATTTCCAACCCAAAATTATGACGTCCCGCTGCGCCAGATTGAAACACACGTGCGCTGCAAAGATGTAGCAGAAAAAAAACACGCCACATGTGGTAATGTAAATTTCGCCAAACACGCGGCGACATTTTGCACGTGGGAAAACATTGTTATCGGCCAAAAAGCCAAAAACGAGCAATTTGAAAATTCCGTTTTGAACAATATTTTTTATTAGACCGGACGTAATCCCCTTCAAGTTGGTTCAGTACCTCCATTGTATGATTAAACTGTAACTCGGGGCGTGGGGGTGAGCATTAGCAGACTTAATAAATAATACGCGACAAGACTGGTAACCGACAGGCAGAACTTTTTACCACCGTGAAGCCCCTCGCTGAGCAAAAATCACCGTTCGCCGCTATGCTCTTTTCGCCGCTCCTCTAAAATTTTTATATTTATTTTTCCGTCGGTGTATTAATCCGTGAACTTGTCCTAGTTGAGCTTTATAACTTGCAAAGTGACTGCCAGACACAGCCGAGCTTCGGGCGCGATGAAAAAATTACCTGTTAGCCTAATAACCACGCGCGTTTGGCAGATCGCTGACGCATTATATTTAATTGCCTCGGGAGCAAATAAAATTTCTTGCACGAGAGACTCATCTATAACCAAATTTATCATTACTGTAATAAACTTCACACCCAACTCATTGGGAAATATTATCAGTCCAATTTTTAAGCTCAAAGATGCATTTTCTCAACACAATTTTATTTCGTTCCACTCGCACTGCTCAGAGACAAAAGTTATTACAACGTTTCACTCACACCCATCGCCTCCCACATTTATCTTACTCACATCCTCTCACTGGGTACTTTATGGTCGAGTGTTATTTTTTGCCGGATGATATAAAAGTCAACAAATAGTCAACAAATCTTCATGGCTAGATATTCTTTAAAAAATTTATAAAAAAAAACAATAAATTTAAATGTTGAATTACATTTATCGATTGCGGCTGTCGGGCCTTAAGCGTGAAACACTAGTTTCGACCCTCGTGACAATTCCATGCGTTCGTGTTAGCAAATATGGCAAACTGATACGCGTGACAAATAACCACGATAAATTTGCTCTAATCGCCAAACTTTACACTCTGCCGTTTTGTTTCGAATGCGCGGATGCGGCGAGCGTTCAGATGGCACACGGTCGGAAACAAATGGCATCCAGGACAGCCAACTAACGTTTCAATTTGTTCGCCCCGTCCGGTAATGGTCGGCACGCGTGTGGATCGAGGACCCAGATGAGGCAGCGATCGATTATGACATTCGACCGAAGAACGAACAAATTGGAAGGATAAGCGTGCAGCCGACGCGTACGCAAAGCGTCCTTGAACAAATCGCCTCATCGCGATAAGCATCAATCAATGCGTAACGCTCGTAATGTCGAAATTGTATTAATCCGTCGGCTTGCCTCTCTCGAATTAGAGCAAGAGCCATAAATTATTGACGGGAATGTTCGGGAAGGGGGTGCTTACACAAAGGATAATGCACAAATCGAAACATTCGGCTGAACATTCTACGCGTCCTGGCATCGCAAACTAATTGAAAATGGCCGAAACTTCCTCTCGTCGACAGGCAAATTATTGATGGCCAAATGCGCAGTAAATATGATAAACAACCCACTTACAAATAACGTGATTAACCAAAATGCGCCGCACCGGTAGGTAACAAAAAGTGGCATGCGATGCGATCCGTCCGCGCTGAATATTCGGCTAATTTAATTTCGCTTGATTAATGGCGCATCGACGCTGACGCACGCCACGAATGCGCCAATTCGAAGACGTCGCGGAAAATCGATCGGCGACCGAAGGAAAAAATGCCACACGAGCGCGCAACGTCCTGCAAATGGGGTCGATAACTTTCAACGCGGCTCCGAGAGCGCGGGCAAAGAAAAAGCGCTTTTGTCAACTGTTTTGCGCGTCCTTTATCTCGCCGCGGGCAATAAAAATAGGAGCGTCGAGGGATGGTATTCAAATTGCAACCTTTCCGGATCAATGGAATGCTTTCCAGCGTTCGCGGAATCCTGCGCACGCACCAAAAGCCTTTTTTTTCAATAAATACACAGAAAAACGTAAATACAATCGTTGGCGGAAACACAGCGTGTGATAACGAGAGATAACATCGAGAAACTCACCTGAAACAAGAGAAAACCAAAATTAGTTAATGTGTCTAATTAGAAATACTGGAATAAATAAAAATTGCACAAAGCTGTTTGTAAACTAACAAAAAGCAACCGGTCCGTTGTTTTTGAATATCCAATAAAACAATCACACACACCCACCACCCTGTCAAATAGGCTAATGAGTGTGTGTGAAACGTTATAATAAATTTCAGTAAAGCAAGCAGATTAAAAGTATTTGCCTGAGTAATAAGTAATAAGCGTTTTTTAATACTATTCTTGCCCATCAAATCTAAAAATAATTTAATCCATTATGTATTCTCCGCTATTACTAAAAAATTGAATTTTTAATAAAGGGAAGCGCTTTTGACTTAGTGCTGAACTAAAATTTCAATGCGAAAATTGACTTTTGAGCGTAAAAATCGTCATAAAAATAAAAACGTGTAGGATTACTGAATTATTTGCAATTATTTTATATGAACATATCAATCATCATTAATATTAATTTCAATTAGTATTATTAAACATGAAATTTGTTATGCATCCATTGCATCATAAATTAATCAAAACCATCAATGAATAACGATAAATGCCAAATTGCCACAAATTAATTGCGGATTACAAATTATTATTAGTGCGAAATGTCGATTCATGCGCGCAAAGGTTCCATTTGAATCGAGACGTCAAACAATCAGCGCACACAAATATTTTTGTGCCCGCTCGCGGAATACGACAATTAGGCGAGATTTCCAAACGTCACAGCCTCGTTAAAATCCCAATAAACGCTGCACGTGCGTGCGAAACAATCGGACGCGAGTAATTCTAATTATTTCCGCGCCGACCGACGCCGGAGTCGCGAATTACCGCGTAAATCTAATAATATATTTCATTGCGATTTGCCGCCCCGACTATGAACTAGAATTCGTCCGAATTATGCGTCGGCGCCGTCGCCATCGCGCGAATGTCAAATCCGCCGTGCGTAATTAAATTCTTAGCGACTGGACGCGACGATTCGCGCCGCGACCGAACGACGCCTCGATCTCGGCGGAAAAATCTCGGCGCCGCTGCGCCGAATAGCAATTATAAGTCAATTCAACTGTCTGAAGCGAGGTGTAATTAAAATTCGCTGCAGCCACTCACCGAAGAATGCAACGAAACAGGCGAGCACCGAAAACGCGAACGCTCGGGCGCCGTGCGCGAGCGAGACGAAGCGAAAATGACTTTTCAATTTGTCGGTGCGCGTCGGTTGTTTAGCAAAGTTTAATGACACGTCGGTTGCGCCGCTAAATAAATGTCTGGCGATGGAAATTATTACTCACTTAGCTTCGGGCTTAGGCATGCTAGCGTCGAATGAGACATGTCGTCCGTGCTTCGCCAGCGCAAGAAGACTACAAACATTACGGTCGAGCGATAAATTCGGTTATAACGATACGCAATCTGCGAACGAACAATCGCAGACGTTACGCTTTCTCCGCGAAGGCTTACATTGTCTCATCCTCCGCCTCGCTGATGTCCTCCTCGGTGGCGTCGCCGTTGCCGTCGAAGTTAATCTTCTCTTCCGCTGCCGTCATATTGCGTACGACGCCGTGACACCTTCGCTTTTGAAAATTTTCTACGTGCACAACGCAAGACCGACACTTTTCCGCGACCGCAGCGCGTTTTAACGTGTTCAGTATTTCTTTGGTGGCCCGTGTCCTAAAGCGATGTCGCTGACGGACTGATAGTTAGACAGTTATGCCGCTTTGAAGAGTCAGCTGTAACCTCAGGAGAGCCGATGGCTCGGCCTTGGTGGAGCCTAATAGGATTACGGCTTATGTGAATGCGACGTAGTGCACGACAACGGCGACCGTCGAAATGGGAATCCTGTTAAGTAATCGGCGAGACACGTGACGGCCGAGGCGGCATCGACGCCGGCCACGACCAGGGTCCTTGCGACATTCGACTAGCGTGCGTCCACCTGCATTATTTCCAGTGCGCGCAACGCAAAAAGCGCCGATTGCAAGCGGTGGACGGTGCGTCTGTGTTGGATAACCTTGCAGGAATTTAGACTCGGTCTATGATTACGTATTAATGCTCACCAGTGGATGAGCGTGTCCTATTCCGAAAGCCATAAAACTTCAGAGCTTGGCGAAACTTCATATTTCTTAGATTTAAATCGATTTCATGTATATATATATATTAGAATATCTGAGAAATTCAAGGGAGGAACCGAGGGCCAGTGGCGACCATTTACGATTTGATTCCATAACCTCTAAAACTCAGTGTGGATGTGAAAATTAAGCGTAATTTATTTAGCAATGCGTGGGGGAGACTGGAAACCTCTGAGATCAATCACAAGCCGACTTTATCAAATTCCATAAACAATAATAACATCTAATCCCTCAATCCCTGTAATAGGAACAGAGAACAGTTGCAATTATACTAGCATGTGACTCTAGCAAGCACTGCGTGTGGAAATTAACGACAAGTCTTGCAACGGTGCCCAATCGAGAAGAAATATTAACAAATCCGCGTAG